>CM077239.1:4046579-4324079 GCA_039654775.1 Spinibarbus caldwelli
TCAGTTATGCATAGTCTGAATAAGTATATACACAAACTTTTAGGATGCAATACTGTATATGCCAAGTTTTACACAGTTTTGCAAAGTTTTTTTTTTTTTTTTTTAGATTTTTAGTATCCATATATGTATGAGTGTGTTTAAATAAATAAGTTACACCAGATTAGTAAAAGGGATCCATGTTTTTCTTCTTCTTCTTCTTTTTTTTTTTTTTTTTTTTTTAAGTTAACTACCATGATTTGCAGAATTCTGATTAAATGTTAATTATTATTTAGCAGAAAAAATAAAGAATAAAAAGCAAGAATAAAAATCATATTATAACTCAGACTCCCAATGTTTACCGTCCCTTTCCACATTGGTTATTTAAAAACAATAATTAGCTACTGATCCTACAGTCTGCGGCCAGGTAAGTATTTGAATTCAAGCGAGTTTGTGCCTGGAATATACAGTATCTCACAAAAGTGAGTACACCCCTCACATTTCAGCAACAATTTTAGTATATCTTCTCAAGGGACAATACTACACAAATGAACCTTAGATATATTTTAGAGTAGTCAGTGTAGCTTGTATAGAAGCACGAATTTACTGTCCTCTAAAAATAGCTCAACATATAGCCATTATTGTCCAAATAACTGGCAACAAAAATGAGTACACCCTAAGTGAACATGTCAAAACTGTGTCCAAAGTGTAAATATTTTGAAGGGGCACCATTGTTATCTAGCACTGCCTTAATCCTCCTGGGCTTGGAATTGACCAGAGCTGGACGGGTTGTTGCTGGCATCCTCTTCCACTCCTCCATAATGACATCACGGAGCTGCTGGATGTTAGACACATGACGCTTCTCCACCTTCC
The DNA here is from genome assembly GCA_039654775.1 of Spinibarbus caldwelli. Lineage (NCBI taxonomy): Eukaryota > Metazoa > Chordata > Actinopteri > Cypriniformes > Cyprinidae > Spinibarbus > Spinibarbus caldwelli. The sequence goes on from CM077239.1 coordinate 4,047,429, forward strand.
GCTTGAGGATGTCCCGCAGGTACTCAACAGTGTTCAGGTCTGGAGACATACTTGGCCACTCCATCACCTTCAGCTTCAGCTTCATCAGCAAGACAGTTGTCATCTTAGCGGTGTGTTTGGGGTCGTTATCACGTTGGAAAAATGCCGTTTGGCCCAGTTTCTGAAGGGAGGGCATCATGTTCTGCTTCAGAATGTCACAGTACATGTTGGAATCCATGTTTCCCTCAATGAACCGCAGCTCCCCAGTACCAGCAGCACTCATGCAGCCCCGGACCATGATCCTACCACCACCATGCTTGACTGTATGCAAGACACAATTTTCTTGGTATTCTTCACCAGGGCGTCACCACACATGCTGGACATCATCTGAGCCAAACAAGTTTATCTTAGTCTCATCAGACCACAGGACATGGTTCCAGTAATTCATGCTCTTGGACAGGTTGTCTTCAGCAAACTGTTTGCAGGCTTTCTTGTGAGCCAGCTTCAGAAGAAGCTTCCTTCTGGAACAATGGTCATGCAAACCAACTTGTTGCAGTGTGTGGCGTATGGTCTGAGCACTGACAAGCTGACCTTCTGCTTCTGCAACCTCTAAAGCAATGCTGGCAGCACTCATGCTTATGTTTTTTGAAGCCAGCTTCTGCACCTGATGCACAGCGTGAGAACCTAACTTCTTTGATCGACCCTTGCAAGGCCTGTTCCGAGTGGAACCAGTCTTAGAAAACCTCTGTATGACCCTGGCCACTGTACTGTAACTCAGTTTCAGGGTGTTACTGATCTTCTTATAGCCTAGGCCATCTTTGTGTAGAGCAACAATTCTTATTCTCAAATCCTCAGAGAGTTCTTTACCATGAGGTGCCATGTTGAACATCCAGTGGTCAGTATGAGAGAATTGTACTCAAAGCACCAAATTTTAACTGCACTAATACAAAATACACAAATTTGTATAGTCCTGTCAAGCAGACAAAAACATGAACATGATGAACAGGACATGTGGCTTTGCATGGTTAAGCTGTTATCACTTAGGGTGTACTCACTTTTGTTGCCAGCTTTTTTGACAATAATGACTATATGTTGAGTTATTTTCAGAGGACAGTAAATCTTTACTACTATACAAGTTGCACACTGACTACTCTAAAATATATCCAAGTTTAATTTCTATAATATTGTCCCTTGAGAAGATATACTAAAATAGTTGTCAAAATGTGAGGGGTGTACTCACTTTTGTGAGATACTGTAGATGCACTTAATGTGACAGGAATTCATTGATTTCTGCAGGGCTTTAATAATGGCCGATCAACTGGGCCTTAACAGCCGCTGGTTCCTGGAACATCTAGCAATTCCTAGCTAGCATTATTATTATGAAATAATAATGATGACAGCAGAGCAGCATGGCATTTAAAGGAATAGTTCACCCAAAAATGAAAATTTGCTGAACATTTACTCAAACTCAGGCCATCCAAGAAATAGATTAGATTGTTTCTTCATCAGATTTGTAGGAATGTACCATTACATCACTTGCTCACCAATGGATCCTCTGCGGTGAATGGGTGCCGTCAGAATGAGAGTACAAACAGCTGATTAAAAACATCACAATAATCCACAAGTAATCCACACGAATACATCTTGTGAAGTGAAAAGCTGCGTGTTTGTAACAAACAAATCCATCATGGAGAAAATATGAGTCCATAATCCATAATAATGCTTCCTCCAATGAAAGGAGGAAGCTCACATCAAAATCCACCAACATATTTGTTTAGAACTGTTTTGGACAGTTTTTGCTTGTAAACGGTGCTTGATCTGTGCATATATCTCTGCAGATTCAGATGAGTCGAGAGAGCAATATTATGAAGAGGACACATTTGAATTTAAAAACATCTTAATGATGGATTTGTTTCTTACAAACCCACAGCTTTTCACTTCAGAAGACATTAATTTATTTACTGGAGTGGTGTGGATTAATTGTGGATTATTGTGATGTTTGTATCAGCTGTTTGGACTCTCATTCTGACGGCACCCATTCACTGCAGAGGATCCATTGATGTGCAAGTGATGTAATGCTCCAAATCTGTTCTGATGAAGAAACAAACTCATCTACATCTTGGATTTGCCTGAGGTTGAGTTAAATTTGAGCAAATGTTCATTTTTGGGTGAACTCTTCCTTTAAAACCTACCAGTTTGCATGATGTATGATGTGTCAAGTTTGTGATCACTGCTTTTATGCTACGTTGAATGCATTTGAAGATTGTATTATTATTCAAGCTCTGTCAGATAAGAAAATATATCACTTATAATTGCAAAAGTTTCATGGAAATGTTGTATGAATGCATGAATGAAAGTTATTTCAATTGCAGTAGGCCTCTATTCACAAAAAACAGGTGTTGTTAAAAGTCAATGGTGTAAAGTCCCACAATTGTGCACAGCTTTGTTAAACTTAACTCTTAAACCCTACCAGACAAATCTGAGACAATGCAGCTTGAACAAAAATGAAAGAAGAAAAGAACAGCTAATGACTTGAGTGTGTTTGAACAGAGATTGTTGCAAGACTGCTTGGTGTTAAATTACATTATTGCCAGGCGAATAGCGTCCACTTATATAGCTACCATATCTTCCATCCTTACAAAGCTCTACAATAGAACTGATTTCTGTTTGAAAGGTTATGATCTTATTTCTGGTTCCAGCAGAGCACAATTGTCTGTAAAATTGAGCTGGCATAGGGAGTCGGCCAGTTTGTTTTGTGTCAGTCTGTCAATCGAAATAATAGTGTGATCCTCATATGCTAAAACTCTCGGGCTCCAAAGGCAGACATCTGCAATAATGTTTTTATTTTTCTAAATAGCATGGCAATATTTTATGCATTACAACTTTTTATGTAAATAATAACTTTTATTATGAATTCCAAATTCATTTTCATAAAACCAGCAATTCCCAAAATACTTCTAACCTCTCAGGATTACAAACAAACCTCTTAGCTTATTCTAATCAGCTTGAAAATTTGCACAAAACTGCAAATTTGCCAATTAGTCCATACGGCAGACCAAATGATTTCTCTAATCAGCCTGTAAACAATGGTGTTCTGTAACACAGGGTTTACTAAAAGAAAAAGAAAAAAACTCCTAACATTGTTCAGCTCATTCTGCATTTCCAGTAAGGTGCATTTTGCACTTTGGTTTGTCTTGTATCTTCAAGATATGCTCCACAAGCCCTGAACAAAATTTGGACTTAATGAACTAACCATAGCAGCTTAGGTCTTGAATATTAATTAATTAATATTAATTTCTCAGTTTTCTTTTGTTGTCTTGTAGCTTTATAAACTTCTCAAGAATCATCATTGTAAGAGACATTTATGATGAACCGGAGGATATAACAGCTGAGTTAATGTTTCCTATAGAATTTTGTTTTTCAGAGTTTGCTTCACTACATGAGAATATTCATTCATTTATTAATGAAAACTTCCAGCTCAGTAAGTGAGTCCAGTGTTGATAAAGTAACCTCTCTGATTGATTCAGTTCAATAAAGGATATGGCAAACTTAATAAAAGAGAGAACTTTTCAAACAATTCATTAAAAGAATTGACTAATAAGTATTATTTGCGAATCAGATTTCACCAGTTACCCTTTATGTCTAATTTTATGTATGTTTAATTATTGCTAATTAATAATTATTAATAATTAGTGATTTAAGTGCACTGACACTATCGAATGAGAACAAAATCTGTACTTAATGAACCAACCAAAGCAGTTTAGTTATAAAATAAAATAGTTGGTTAGTTAGTTGTTAGTGCTGTCAGCTGGGTTATTATCATTAACTAAATCTAAAACCACATATAAATCTTGCCAAATAAGTATTAAATTAAATTAAATAATTTTCATCTAGTTTAACTTGAACTAAAATAACTAAAACTAAATACATTTCTTAAAACTAATAAATGAAAATGAATAATGACTCTATACAGGTATGTAGTAAAATAACAATAACGACAAACTTTAAAATTAAAGTGAAAACAGAAAATACAATCGAATCCTAAATATTAGCTAAAACTAATATCAATGAAACTAAAATGATACTATCAGTGATGCTAACACTGGCTGTCAGTCGATTATAAATTAATAAGATCAATTACATGATATGCTGATTATAACACAACATAATTAATTGCTATAATTTATTGCATTTTTTTTTTTTTTTTTTAAGAATTAAATCACACTAAGTTAATGTGTTATACTGACAGCTTTAATTATTTCACACTAAATTAAGTACAGGAGGTGAATTTTCCACAAGTGCCGTTAATATGCTTCTGGACAATGGCTTGTATACCAGTTGAACTTTAGGTTGTGGGCCTTCAAGCTAAAATAAAAGCCTCAGTCCACATGACAGACGCTTTGAAATTTCATTCTGTCTAATGGAAGGGTCAGTTTAATGTCAGTGAACATATAAAGTGCTCAAATCATTGGAAGCAACTGACCTATTTCATGTTTAAATGAATGATCCCCTCCTCTCATGCACGGCTCATCGCGCATGTGAATTTCAATTATCACTTAACATGTTTCTTGATTACGGGATTGATATGACAGCCACAAGGTGCAAAGTCATCTCAGGTCAGCTTTACTCTTAACCAGCGATTGCGAAATCTTTCAGGTTTTTTTCATCGCTGCTCAAGACACATTTAGCCCTCTCACACAAAGCACATCATCTGTGGTGCCTCGGCACGTCTCGCGTTGATTTATGAGCACATCCCAGACCTCTTTAATGTCACAGTAATGTGTCTTTTCGCTTCACAGCTCCTTTATACTCAACACAGCCACTATCAACCCTTCATGACATTTTCTGAGTCTCTAACCGACTGCCTGCTGCTCCTCACGCGCTTACGCTCACAAACACACACGTCTGTACCAAATTATCGCTCGTATTTGATGAAGAGTGCAAAAGTGTTGATGACATTTACAAATGTCATACGGTGATATCTTTACAGTAACAAAAATAGATGTGCCACATCCACGCAATGCAAGTCTTCAAACAGGCACTCTTTTAACCCTGGTTAACCGAGAGTTATTTATCAGCGTATCTGTCGACCTAATGGCTCAAATTGTCTATTCCTTATAACCAAAAAAAAAAATAATTGAATCATACACTAATCAAACGCAAATTACTGTAATGTATGAAGAAGACCTCCAATTGAACTCTTTTTTTATATGTAAATTTCACTCTAGTCATCATTCTTGCAGCGCATTACACTCTCATGAGCATCTATCATAATCATCTGACATATTCATTTTCATTGAGCGTGTGCTCATGCATGTGCATTTGTGTAGGCATGTGTGCATTTGGGATCAGTGGCATTTCTTTCTCCCTAAAGTTTCTTGAAATTACATGTTTATTTGCGTGCAAATAATATTAAATATCACATTTCAATATTATATAAAGTGTTGGCTAAAATATGAATAAGTATTGCCACATGTGGTAGTCTATATTCTTCCTCTTCCTTGTCAAACAAAATGGTGTCCATCTCCATATTGGATGGGTTTTGGAGGAATGAAAATATTTTAACTAAGCTTTTTGTTGTCTACTAGCTTTGTAAACTTCTCAAGAATCATCATTGTAAGAGTCATGTCAAAAAAGTCCTTTCAGCATGTCCATGGCCTTGGTAAAGTTGAGAAAAAATCTAATAAAATCCGAAGACATTAATCGTGAACTGAGTTTTCTTCACTAGCCTATATGAGAATATTCATTCATGAATGAAAACTTCCAGCTCAGTAAGTGAGTCAAATGTTGATAAAGTAACCTCTCTGTGTGATTGAGTTCAATGAAGGATATGGCAAACTAAATAAGATGGAGAAGACGGGAGAACTGTTCGAACAATTCATTAAAGTAATCGACTAATACAGTAAGTATTATTCGCGAGTCAGACTTGACCAGTTATCCTTAAAAAGAACCAGTCAAAAAGACTCACTTGAATCTGGCCACAGTGGTCGCGCTGTGTGATTTTGTTTACTAAAAAGAATCGGTTGATAAGACTCATTTGTTCGTGAATCAGGTTACGGCGGTCTCGCTGTGTCTTTTTGATTCACTAAAGAACCGGCTCTAAGAGTCATTTATTTGTAAATTGGGCTACACTGATCTTTTTGTGGCTGTGATTCACTAAACTGGCTCTTTGAGTCATTTGTTCAGGAATCGTGGTATGGTGGTATGTTTTGAAATCCTGAAGCGTCCTAAGTTTGAAGTGCACAGTTTTAAGCATTTAGGTTTGGGACAGGACTCTTTAATATGGCGGCCATGATGGTTCTCACTCCGAAGTGCCCTTCAGAGATGGATTTATGGCATTTTGGAAAGCCGTGGGGTCTCACTTTTTTGTTTTTGATTCACTAAAAGGAAGAGGCTCAAAAGAGTCGTTTGTTCGTGAATTGCACTACACTGGTCGCGATGTAGGTCTGTTCTTGACTGTAACCCACGAAGACACATTCAATACAGGCTGCAAACTTACATTCACAAATATAGTAAAATACGATTTATCTGCCAACTGATCGGGTGAGTCACGTTTGAAGTTGTTTTAAAATAGTAGCTTAGACTTCTGTATACCATTCACACTACCTATGTTCTGTAGATAAGCAACCCTACTAAGCAAAAAACTGCTGTGTTGTGCAACTTCTAAAGATCCAAAACTCTTTGTTTTGTTTTCCAGAGTGAGATATGCCAAGTAACAGTTTGTCTCTACAGGGAATATGTCCAAGTCAGAAAACGTGCTTCACTGGGAGTCTATGGCAGGTGTTTATGAGCATTATTTGCATTGTGAAAAATACAAGTGAATGTTTATTGCACAGTAAGGCTTTCATTGTTGCATTTCTGTCCCATCTGGAAGCTCTGTATGATGATCGGTCAGGACCTTGCAACAAATGGCCCCTAATTGAAATGGTGATTCGCATGACAGTTCTGAAATTAACAGCACAGCTGTTATTCAGTCACACATAGAGATGCAATTAGCAGTCGTAATATTAATTTTAGCATTCATAATCTTGTTTTTTTATCTGCTGTAAAGATTGTTGTGAGTCTAATCAATGATCTTCCTTATTAAATTGCACTTTTTAGTTGCATTTTGGGAAGCTGCTGTTAAAAATGCAGACACCAAGTTAAAACATAGATCTGAGTTCACAATGATAAGTCACCATTGTGCGTCCCTACATACGCGACGTCAGCAGGTGTGATATTGAAAACCGATCTCGCCAGCATGTGACTCATTTTTCCTTTCCAAAATTCAGCTTCACACGCACTGTGTGTCATTATCAAACGTGGGCAAAAATACAAATGACAAAAGGAAACCAGAAGATTGCTAATAGCACAGCACCACCTTGGGGTAGATTGTGAATCAGAGCACAGTTTTAGGCACCGGTTTCTAACTCCTTGTTCATATCTTGAAAGAACGCCAGTCTCCCATGAGCCTGACTGTTCTCCGGCGCCAGTCTGTTCTCCCGGCACTGCGCTTTTGTCTAGCCCACGAGGGTTGTCTCTTTCTGTGCATAAACCAGTATGTGTGGTATGAGAAGAGAGCAATCACTCATCCGTCCGCAGGGAAATGTGAAATGGTGCTTGGGTTTGCTCAATGCAGGCAGGTATTAAAGGCAGACCCGGAGCCCCAGTCCCCTGAGCGATGATCTGCTCGGTCCTTCGGTATCCCACAATGCCCCTGGGCTTGATAAAGCCCCTGGCCAATGTCAGCGTGCACAGTCTCACTCACAGATGAGTGTTATCTCCCCGGGGACCCGTCACGTAATCTGTGTGAGCTATAAATGTGTTTGTGTTTTTCAGCAAGAGGTCTTGAACTACATTCTGTAATTTCCAGCATCGCAGCCGAGATAGATTTGAGATTTAGAGGAGATTTAGACACCTAGTTTCCTTCTGCTGTTTCTAAACAGGCACAAAAAGAGGGCAAGGAACAACTATTATTTACCTGAGAAAAGTTATAAGTAGAGGTAGGCGCATAGGCAGTATGACCAAAATCTTTTAATGATGTATAATAATAATAATAAATACATTTATACTACCAGTCAAAAGTATAGAATAATTAAGATTTTTTAAATGTTTCTGAAAGAAGTCTCTTATGTTCCCAAGCCTGCATTTATTTGACCAAAAATACAGTAAAACATTAATATTGTTAAATATTATTGCAATTTAAAATAACTGTTTTCTATTTGAATATATTTCAAAATGTAATTTATTCCTATGATGTAAAGCTGAATTTTTACCATCATTACTGTAGCCTTCAGTGTCACATGGTCCTTCAGAAACCATTCTGATTTGAATCAGAATCAGAAAGAGCTTTATTGCAAAGTATGTTTGCACATACAAGGAATTTGTTTTAGTGTCACAGCTTCCAGCACACAGAGACAACAACAACAACACACAGATAATAAAAAAATAAGATGTGAACAAAAATGCACATATATATAAATATTAAAATATATATATATATATATATATATATATATATATATATATATATATATATATATATATATATATATATATAATATACTTTTGCCGACCAGATGGCAAAAGTTCAAAAAGGAGATGGCTTGGATATGAAGGATCCAGAGTGATTTTCTGAGCCCTTTTTCTCACTATGGATGTATACAGTTCTTAGAGGGTGGGCAGCGGAGCACCAATGATCCTTTCAGCAGACCGGACTGTTCTCTGTAGTCTTCTGAATTTGTAGCCAAGCCAAACCAGACAGTTATTGAAGTGCACAGGACAGACTCAATGATGGCTGAGTAGAACTGTGTGAGCAACTCCTGTGGCAGGCTGAATTTCCTCAGCTGGCGAAGGAAGTACAACCTCTGCTGGGCCTTTTTAGCAATGGAGTCTATGTAAGTGTCCCACTTCAGGTCCTGAGAGATGGTGGTGCCCAGGAACCTGAATGTCTCCACTGCAGCCACAGTGCTGTGCATGATGGTGAGTGGGGGGAGTGCAGGGGGGTTTCTCCTGAAGTCAACGATCATCGTTTTGAGCGTGTTGAGCTCCAGGTTGTTATAACTGCACCAGATGCACTCTTCAACCTCTTGTCTGTAAGCAGACTCGTCACCGTCCTGAATGAGGCTGATGACTGTGGTGTTGTCTGCAAACTTCAGGAGCTTGACAGAGGGGTCTTTAGAGGTGCAGTCATTGGTGTACAGGGAGAAGAGCAGTGGGGAGAGAACACAGCCCTGAGGGGCACCAGTGCTGATGGTGCAGGAGTTGGATGTGAATTTATCAATTCTCACTAGCTGTTGCCTATCTGTCAGAAAGCTGGTGATCCACTGACAGATAGAGCTAGGGACAGATGGGTTAGTTTGGTCTGCAGGAGTGTTGGGATGATGGTGTTGAAAGCGGAGCTGAAGTCCACAAACAGGATCCTCACATAAGTCCCTGGTCTGTCCAGATGTTGCAGGATGTAATGCATCATCCACGGACCTGTTTGCACGGTAAGCAAACTGCAGGGAGTCCAGTAAGGGTCCAGTGATGTCCTTCAGATAATCCAAAACCAACCTCTCAAAAGGCTTCATGACCACAGACATTAGAGCCACCGGTCTGTAGTCGTTAAGTCCTGTTATCTTGGGTTTCTTTGGGATGGGGATGATGGTGGACCGTTTGAAGCAGGCAGAGACTTCGCACAGCTCCAGTGATCTGTTGAAGATCTGTATGAAGATGGAGGCCAGCTGGTCAGCACAGGTTTTCAGACAGGCTGGTGTGACACCGTCTGGGCCTGGTGCCTTTCTTCTCTTGTTTTTTTTCTGAAGACCTGACGCACATCATCTTCACTGAACTGAAGTGCAGGAGTGGGAGAGAGGGGGGTTGCAAGAGGTATCAATGGTTGTGTGGAGAGATGTTCGGAGCGGGTGTGGGGTGTTAGACTGGGAGTTTCAAATCTACAGTAAAACTCATTCAGGTCTTCAGCAAGTTGTTGATTGGCCTCAGTGCTGGGGGATGGTGTCTTGTAGTTGGTGATGGCTTTCAGACCTTTCCACACGATGCAGGGTCATTGGCAGAAAACTGGTGCTCTAGCTTTTTAGCGTAGCTCCTCTTAGCCACTCTAATCTCCTTATTCAGTGTGTTTCTGGCCTGATTGTACAAGACTCTGTCCCCTTTCCTGTAGGCGTCCTCTTTGGCCTGATGAAGATGTCTGAGTTTTGCTGTGAACCATGGCTTGTCATTATTGAATGTTAAATGAGTCCTGGTAGGGATGCATAAATCCTCACAGAAACTGATATATGAAGTTACAGTCTCTGTGAGCTCGTCCAGATCGTTGGTGGCAGCTTCAAAAACACTCCAATCTGTGAGGTCGAAACAGGCTTGTAATGCCCGCTCTGTTCCGTTAGTCCATCTCTTTACAGTCTTTACTGCAGGTTTAGCAGATTTAAGCTTTTGCCTGTAAGTTGGTATAAGATGAACCAGGCAGTGATCAGAGAGCCCCAAAGTTGCCCGTGGGACAGAGTGATATGCATCCTTTATTGCTGTGTAACAGTGATCCAATATATTACTGTTTCTAGTGGGACATGTAATATGCTCTCTGTATTTTGGTAGCTCATGGGAGAGATTTGCTTTATTAAAGTCCCCGAGAATGATAAAAACAGAGTCCGGGTGTTGTTGTTCAGTCTCTGTGATCTGATCAGCGAGTTTCTGTAAAGCTGAGCTCATGTGCGCTTGCGGATGAATGTAAACACTCACGAGAATGAACGAACAAAATTCCCGCGGCGAATAGAATGGCTTACAGTTAATGAAAAGCACTTCTAGATCTGGACAGCACATTTTCTTTAAGACTGTAATGTCTGTACACCACCCTTCATTGATGTAGAAGCATGTTCCGCCACCGCGCGATTTCCCCATTGATTCTGCGTCACAATCCGCTCTTAACAGCTGAAAGCCCGGCAGATGTAGTGCGCTGTCCGGAATGGCGACATTCAGCCAGGTTTCCGTGAAACACAGAGCAGCCGAGTGTGAAAAATCCTTGTTTATCCGGTAAAGCAGAAGGAGTTCATGCGTTTTGTTGGGTAGAGAGCGGAGATTCGCGAAATGGATGCTAGGCAGCGCTGTTCTGAATCCGCGCTATCTGAACTTCACGAGCGTGCCGGCTCGCTTACCCCGTCTGTGCGTTCTGAAGCATTTGATCAGCGCCGCTGCTCTGCCGACTACAACGTTCAGCAAAACGTCCGAATAAACTAAATCCGGTTGAAGACTGTGTGTTTTTTTTCTGCCGAATGTTCAGCAGTTCACCCCTGGTAAAACTGATTGTGTTTGACAAACAAAAAACAGGAAAAACTAACAAAAACAGTACAAAAACTGAGAGCAAAACACTGAGGCTGCCGTCTGCGGTGCCATCTTGAAACTTATTTTAACTTATTTGATGGTTAGTTATTATCAATAATTATTGGTGTTCAGAATTAATAATGGTTCTGATATCAGTTTTTGCTGCTTTATATTTTTGAGGGAACCATGATACATTTTTTCAGGATTTTTTGATAAATAGAAAGTTCAGTGAACAGCATTTCTTTAAAATAGTTTTTTTTTTTTTTTTTTTGCAACTTTATAAATGTCTTTACTATCATTTTTGATCAATTTAGCGCATCTTTGCTGAATAGTATACCAAAACTTTTGAATGTGTATCATGGTTTCCACAAAAATATTAAGCAGCACAACTGTTTTCAGCACTGATAATAATAATAAAAAAAAAATGTTTCTTGGGCAAAAATATTTATGAAATATGAAAAATTTTGTTTTTACTGTATTTTTATCAAATAAATGCAGCCTTGGTGAGCATAGGGTTAGAGAGACTTCTTTTAAAAAAAAGAAATAAATAAATTTAAAAAAAAAAAGGTAATTGTTCCAAAACTTTGACTGGTATTTAGTAGTATAAATATAATGAAATGATATATTAAATAATTGTGTAGCAATTTTTTTCAAATAATACAGTAAACTAAATACTTAAACAAAAGGTACTGCATCTCATTTGATTATTTTCTCATTTAATTTGGAATTTCACACAAACCAAAGATTTCTGCATTTCTACATTTCTACCATAACACAGTATGTGATCATATACACCCCAAGAGTCTTTAATCTGAACTTCGTCTGTTTGTTTTGCTTTCCAAGGTGAGATTCAAGGTGAGACTTTCTTATTGTAGACCAGCCAACACTTTCAAACAACCTCCCTCGGGTGAAAAGGAAAAATGAGAACAATGGGGTTCCCATCAGCTACATCAGAGTAATTTAAGGAAACGTCATTATCAAACAACATAGGATGGCGCCCAACTGCGTGTGTCCCTATAAAGTAGCGTTCTAGAACACTGCCACCTTGGTAAAGTGTTGGCGATAAGTGCAGTACAATCGTCGCTTGATACGGACCGTGAGAGATTGGCTCGTAACTGATGGAGAAATCTCTATTAAACTTAACGAAGGGAGCCAAACATCTGGGCATCATGTTTTAATTGACAGTTTGGTGCACGCATTGGATGCGGCAACAGATTGTCCAATTTTTTTTTTTCTATCGTACTCTCACACGCGTTCTTATTCTGTCATGCAGACGGCTACGGTAATCTTAAAGGATTTAAGAATAATCATTGCTTAAAATAGAAGCGCTTGTTTACTTCAGGTGCTTAGTCTGTTAGATGAGACTACACAGTCTTTGGCAGTGTGATATTTTTGCTATATTTTAAACATAGAAAGTCATTTTTAACACAATAAATCAGATTATATAATATAATATAGAACTGAGTCTATAATTTGTGGTGCATTTTATATTAGGAAAAATGTGTAAAAACAGTATGCATTCTCAGTAAAACAACTGTTGGTTTCAGTTGATTTATTTTATCTGCTAGTTGCCAAGCTTAATAATTAAACTCCATTTTAATATTATAAGGAAAACGATGATTGAGTTTGTCAATTATGTTACAGACAGGTAACAAAGTTGACAATTTCACCATTTTGACTCATAATTCCAGTGGCAGGGTTTGTTTGGCCAACCAATGTTATTTTCTTGATCAGGTTAATCTCAAATTTTAATATATATTTGAATTAAAGTCACAAATATTGCAAACCATAACAATGTACCCCACAAAGTTGACAAGCAATTGATAATAGGTCGTTGAAGATTAAATATAGAAAAACTTAAGAGGACATTCGCCATAATGTGTTTAAAATGTCTGCTGCAGAGGAAAATAAATCACATGATGCTGGTCACATGGTTTTGTGATAAAACATGTTTTATTTTTTGTGGACAGTAAAATGAAATATTTTCTTATTTGAAAGAAAATCAGCTCAATTTATTTTTAATCTACTTTTCAGTCTGTTTTCTATTCTAATGTATTTAGACTGCAGAAATAAATTAGATAATCTTGACTTTAATATTTTTATTCATTATTTTAAACTCAAGACTCAGTCAAAAAGCAGACATTGCAAAAACTGTAATCTAAGTGACATAGCAATTTCAAGCAAACCTGAAAAACAGGGTGCACAAAGTATATTTGTGAGATAGTATGTATTCTCTTATTTGATAAAATCTGATATTTCTGAAGAAAATTGTTAGGGGAAAAAAAAATTATCATCATCATTGGACATGAAATGTACCCTAAATTACAGAGTGACTGCTCTTTTAACACGTTAAGATGTGCTATTATCATTGAGGAAAATTTCATCAGAAAATTGTGTGTGATAAAGGAGAACGAAAATATCCCGAGATTAATTAATGTTGACTCTCTCGCTTCATGTGAAGTTACTGTTGAGCATTACTAATTATAATTTCATTTTTCCCCATCCCTGCCCCATGTGGCATTCATATTTATTTCGAAAGAGCATTTGCATCTCAGAGCGCTGCTCACACAAAATAATCTAAAAAAACATCAAGCAACCAGAGCATTTGTTTGAGTGAAAGACACATTTTCTTGTCGATTAATCTACAGACTTTATTGTGTCCAGACCACCGCGGTTCAAAGCTAAGGTTTTTGATTCCAGGCACGAATAAACGGCAAAGTTAAGTAAAGTTATCCTTTTGATCCAAAACTAGAAGTGTTATGCTTTATCATTCACAGATGGGGATTAGAAGGCATTTGGTGTTTTTCCTTGGGATTAGCACGAGCGTTTACTCTTAATGGTGGATTCTGCTCTTGCATGCATTCTGTTCGTTTACGCTAATATCCGAAGAGGCCAGTCCTGACTGAGTAAGGTCACTTTCAGCAGAGTTTGAGTCCCGCAGGTTCTTACGCCTTGACTTCTCTTATACCTCGCAGCAGTGTTTGCACATTCTGGGCAGGTATGGGAGTTTGTTGGTTTTCCATTTCTGCTGAAATTGTCAGTGCTGGGTGGAGAATTGGAGAAAGAATGTGTTCTTAATTTGTGTACAGTAAGGACATAAGGGTCAAAAAGTAAGTTTTGTTTCTTCTTAGTTCTTTGTGCAGACTAGAACAGGCTGTACTCCTTTGTAGCAGGTTTTGCTTGTACTTTCTCGTCTCACTGGGAAGGTTACATTTGCTGAGTCTTAACATTGTCAGAACTTATTTCTTAGTGTTGGGTCGCTGTTGGTGTCAGCTCTTCTCATCTCTGTATTCTCAGTTCGAAGGAACAGTTCTCTGAAAAATCAAAGCATTTGAAGGTAGGGTAGGCAGTTTTGGAGAGGCTAGCAATAGCAAGCTACAGCTTTGAAAGCATAAGATCCCACCCTCCCTGCAAATCTCTCTCCAAGGCCACGTCCCCTCCAAAACACATGCGCACAGGCAGACCATTACAAAACATACAAAGTGCATAATATTACAATAATAACGCCTTCTATTCTCTCTCAATCTGCAATAACATAACGGAATGACAGATGTCTGCACGAACAGGGTGGTCAGAGATATGCAAATACATACAGGCAGGTAGAACAGCCTATCATAGCCCTCGGACCGAGGGATATGATTGGATGAAGATTTTATGGTCCTGCGCCTTCCACAGACGATATAAATGCATATAAATACATTTAGACCACTTAACTTAGTGATTGCTATCGGTATATGAAGAGACTTTCAACCAGCATAACAAAAATTGTATTTGAACCAAATCACCTTTAATCACACTCAAACCCTTCCTTTTATCTGTAAGACACCAAAGCAAAATTTTTGCAGAATGACCAGGCTTCTGTTTTCCATATGAAAGTAGATGATTTACTGTCAAGCATCATGTCAACTCAAGTCACCATTTGTTCTGTCTTGTCAAATCCTCTGCAAATAGAAACTTACATTTTGGCTTTGTCTTCACAGAAAGCTGTCGTTTTGTTCAAGAAGACTTGGAATAAACATGCCAAGTAATATGGATTTTAACAATACTTTATGGTGCTTTTTGGTCTTTTTTTGAATCCTGACAGAATAAATTTCCATCCACTCTGGAAATAAGAAACTTTAAAGGATAATTCAACCAAAAGTGGAAATGGTCATCTTTTATTATACTTAATATTGTTCTAAACCTGTATGACTGACTTTCTTCTGTGGAACATAAAGAAGATATTGTCATAGAAGATGAATGTCTTAGTGTACAACAGAAGTCTATGGACAGAACAAAATTACCATTTTAGGTGAATTAGAAAAGAAAAAAAATATTAAAGATTTGGAACAGCATGAGACTGAGACATTTTTTGGTCCTATTCCCATTTTGCGTTCCTGTTTGCCCACTTTTACTGTCATTTCATTACAATGTCTTAATCATTTCCCTTTTTTTGTTTTAATAATAATACTCAGTCTAATTGAGTTTCTATTCTGTTACTCTTCCAAAGATGACAACCATGAATTCCCTGACTTTTTACATTTTTATGCATTTGGCAAATGCTTTTATCCAATGCAACTTGCATTGCATTCAAGGTATACATCTTATGTTAATACATTTGCTGTTTTAGCTATAGGATGCTGAGCAGAACCTGATTTTACCAAGTGTGACATGTTCCTGGATCAACATCTTTGCTGACCCTGGAACAACATTGTGATTAACCAATCAGATTTGAAGAATCAGTTTATAATTTTTGTGATGTTTAGGCTTACAATCAGTGTTTGGTGCTTATTCATCAGTGTCATTCATCTATCATTTCCTCTGATTTTAAGGATTACTCATTGTTAAGGTTAGGTTTAGGTGTAGGGATATGTTCAAGACTAAATTTTTGGATTAAAATGTTGTTCCAGGGTCAACAAAATATGTTGACCTAAGAACACATCTAACTCAGCAAAATCAGGACGTGCAGGATGCTGATACCCTAATGAGATGCATGTATTTTGCTTGGCTGTATCTTAAAGCCATTGCTTAGGCGTATAGTATGTGACTATAGACTTTAATAGCCACTTACTGGATATTTTTGTTATAATTCTATTTTTCTGGCGCTTCTTACAGTATGAAGTATATTTTTGCAAATCCTACTCCATTGGGTCTCATTTGGTAGTTGTTTTGTGTATATCACGTCCATAAACCACAGTGTTCTGTGCATCAAATTCAGGGTTTTTCAGCCAGGTTTACATTGGGAGGTCAATTTTGTGAAGTGCTTTTATGAATTCAGAAGACTCTTCATGTTTTTCTGTAGCCATGTTGAATTTTGCACTGGTGCTTATGGTTATACCAAGCTTGGTGTTTTTTTTTTTTTTTTTTTTTTTCCAGTATTTTCTAAGGGCATAATTTAACATGCATTTTCAGTCTTGACATCCAGGTTGTTATTCTCGCCTTTTTAAGGTTAACTTGGTTAATTAATTACTTAGTTAGTTACTTGCTAAATGACTAAATGTAAATGTAAATGTAAACTTGGACAGCTCACGTCTGATATAAGTTATGAAGGAGGTCAAGATGTTGGAAATCAACAATGTCAGATCATCTTGAGAATCCGGTAGAGTCAGAGCGACTGCAGAACGAGTCCTCGCCAGTTCTCTCAGCCACCCTCCCTTTCCTCGTTCTCTTTTCAATGCCAGGTAGCTCATGGCACGGCATGACGCTGTGTGAGCTCCATCTGTTTGGCGCACGGCTGGTGACAAACTGCGAGAGAGGAGGCCTAGTCAGTCGCTGTGGGTTGCATTGTGGTGGAACCAATCGGCACCTTCCCACACGGCCCAAAGGGAAAGCCCCCCGGGAAACCCTTCAACGGCCAGCCCACAACCCAGTACACAATTTATGCTTCGCCAAATATGGAGCCAACTTCTATCAACCCTGACTTCACCCGTGATCAGTACAAAACAAAAAATGAGGGCAGCACAAAGTGAAATGAAAATGATGGATATGAGGCAAATAAACCGGAAAGATCAAAGCATTAAAACAATAGTTCGGCCAAAAATGAAAAGTCTGGTATTATTCACTCATGTTGTACCAAACTCAAGTGCTTTTATTTATTTATTTATTTATGGAGCAAAAATAGATAGATAGATAGATAGATAGATAGATAGATAGATAGATAGATAGATAGATAGATAGATAGATAGATAGATAGATAGATAGATAGATAGATAGATAGATATTTTTCTAAAAAACAAAATGAATAAAAGTAGTACATTGACTTAAATGCATCCCGCTGATGTTTACTCTTTGTTGTACTCCTCATTTGTTAGTCAATTTGGATAAAAGTGTCTGTTAAATGAATAAATATAAATGAATAATGACTTCAGTTTTGGTCTATTCCAGACAAAGCTACAAATGGCTTGTGGAAATCCACAAATTTTGTGGACTATTTTATGGTGCTTTTTATTTTGTTTTATTTTATTTTATTTTATTTTATTTTATTTTATTTTATTTTATTTTCATACTCCAAATAAATGCACTATCTACTCATATTAGATAAGCTCAGTCTCTTAATTTATTTAAAGTGTATCTTAAGACATATACATACTGTACAGTATCGTGAAAAAGTTCTTTTTTTTGTAACTTATTTCAAAAAGTGTAACTTTCATATATTCTAGATTCATTGCATGTGAAGTAAAACATTTCAAAAGTTTTTTTTTGTTTTTTGTTTTTTTTTAGTTTTTTTAATTTTGATGATTAGAGCTTACAGCTCATGAAAGTCAAAAATCCAGTATCTCAAAATATTAGAATATTTCCTAAGATCAATCAAAAAAAAAAAAAAGGATTTGCCAAACAGAAAAGTTCAAGTTCTTTAAAGTATGTTCATTTATGCACTCAATACTTGGTCGAGGCTCCTTTAGCGCAAATTTCAGCGAAAGAGGTGGTCCAAATTCAAAAGAGGAATTTGGACCACTGAGCAACAGTTAGTTCTTTTTCTCCTTAGCCCAGGTAAGATGCTTCTGATATTGTTTCCGTTTCAGAAGTGGCTTGGTAGCCCTTTTCCTGAAGATGTCTGAGCGTGGTGACTCTCGATTCACTGACTCCAGCTTCAGTCCACTCCTTGCGAAGCTCTCTCAAGTGTTTGAATCGGCTTTGTTTGCCAATATTCTCAAGCTTGCGGTCATCCCTGTTGCTTGTGCACCTTTTCCTACTCAATCCTTCCAGTCAACTTTGCATTTAATATGATTTGATACAGAATTCTATGAACAGCCACCCCTTTCATTAATAACCTTCTGTGACTTAACCTCTTTGTGGAGGGTGTCAATGATCGTCTTCTGGACCATTGCCAAGTCAGCACACTGTTAGACATTTCTGTAATTTCTATTTACTGTATATCACCCAGTATAATACTCAAAATTCCCTTTACAGTAAATAACTGTAATACCCTTTGCATCATGGGAATTTTCTGTGACGTCAAACCCCACATACAGAGACTTACTGTATTTTTTTTTTTTAAATTGCTGTATACTACTGTATTTCCCGTAACGGCCTCTTTGGCGCCATTTTATTGAGGTTGTTTTATTTTCCTCATTTCTTACATTTGGATTGACACGATTTGCACAACACCGTTTCTACAACGCCGCAACAGCTTGGGACTGACTACACTGGACCATAGACTGTAGCACTGGACGTGTTACATCGCTTGTAATGATTGGAAAATCCGTTTGTCCTTCATGTCAGAAACAGCACGAGCGCTTGGAGTACATCTGTAGGCTACGTCAGAAATATACCGGGGCATCACTTTACTGTCCGCATCCACTGTAGATAGTATTATAGGATCTATACGGTCTTTTCGAGTCGCACTGCGTCATGCCGTGCCACTCGCGTCCGAGGAAGACATGGAAGCAGCGGGGCAGCGCCGCGGGTTTTGCCCGGGGATGAACCCTCGATGGTGGAAGAGCTCCAGAGAACATCTGCGCTGTGTGTCGATGCATCTTACGAGAGAATAAGACCAGCAAGCCAGGTAAAAATATATGTACGTTTGTCTGTGTTTGTGTCATTTTTGCACACCAGTTTAACCTAGTAAAATTTACCCGTCAACATGGCGGTAACAAACTTTACTATGGTAAACTGCGCTGTCGTTACAAACGACTTTTGTCAGCTTATTGAATTAAGTTACCGAATTAAAATTGTTTAACAAGCAACGCTTATCTTATATTAACATTGTTAACTAATGTGAAATTTTGTTCAGGTGTTTGTTGGCCAGTAGCCTATTGAGAAAATAAAAATGTATGTTAGCTAGCTTAAACAAGTTTTATGGCTAGCTGCCTTTCTAGTTTTAGAATTAGTTTGTTATAGTTTTTTAATAGAATTTAAGATTTACTGCATTTTTTTTTTTTTTTTTTTGTATTTGTGTTTTAAAGGCAACTACAATGAAGCATCAAGAAAAGACATGAGCATGCCATCCACCCTGAGACTTATAATTCATGGTAAGAGAACAACTATGGTTTTGAGAGGTTCGTGTATTTTATATGGGGTTTGCCTTTTAAAAGTGTGTCATTTCTACCTCTTGTTTTGCAGAGAAGACATTTTTGTCACTAAAAAAGTGGATGGTGAGCAAAGGTGGTGGCCACATTTTGGAGCAGCACCTGGGTTTTGCAGATGGCTATGTATTTTTGTATTTTTGTGAGGATAAATCCAGAGGATACAACATAATGCACTGCAAAACGTCCCAAGACAGGAGAAATAGTGAAGATGCACTGTTCCAGCATTGGAAGACTGTATTTTTAAGTGTTATACATACAATGTTTTAAATAAAGAATTTGATATTTTGTAATTATTGTGTCTGTTTTAATTGAATGCCAGTAGTACCTATGTAGAGTAAAAATAAAATGAATTCTATATAAAAATGATAAAATCTAATGAAATTTATATTAAAATGAATTAATTACAGTAGTATACTGATGAATTGGATTATTTTTACAGTAATTTACTGTAAAAGAGTACAGTTTGCAACTGTAAATTAAATACAGTTTGCTACTGTAAATCTTATTTACAGTAACTTACTGGCAACAGTGTTGCCAGTAAGTTACTGTAAAAACCCTTTGAAATGTCTAACAGTGCAGTCTTCCCCATTATTGTGGTTTCAAAGAACAAGAGATAACCGGAATTTATACTGTAGAGATGGTCATTTAATTTAACTCAAATGTAAATATTATAATATTTAGAGATACTGTATTTTTGATTTTCATGAGCTGTAAGCTCTAATCAACAAAATTTAAAAAAAAAAAAAAAAAAAAAAAACTTTTGAAATGTTTTACTTTACATGCAATGAATCTAGAATATATGAAAGTTTCACTTTTTGAAATGTTACAAAAAAGAACTTTTTCATGATGTTCTAATTTTCTGAGATGCACGTGTGTGTGTGTGTGTGTGTGTGTGTGTGTGTGTGTGTGTGTGTGTGTGTGTGTGTGTGTGTGTGTGTGTATATATATATATACAGGTGCATCTCAATAAATTAGAATGTCGTGGAAAAGTTCATTTATTTCAGTAATTCAACTCAAATTGTGAAACTTGTGTATTAAATAAATTCAATGCACACAGACTGAAGTAGTTTAAGTCTTTGATTCTTTTAATTTTGATGATTTTGGCTCACATTTAACAAAAACCCACCAATTCACTGTCTCAACAAATTAGAATATGGTGACATGCCAATCAGCTAATCAACTCAAAACACCTGCAAATGTTTCCTGAGCCTTCAAAATGGTCTCTCAGTTTGGTTCACTAGGCTACACAATCATGGGGAAGACTGCTGATCTGACAGTTGTCCAGAAGACAATCATTGACAACCTTCACAAGGAGGGTAAGCCACAAACATTCATTGCCAAAGAAGCTGGCTGTTCACAGAGTGCTGTATCCAAGCATGTTAACAGAAAGTTGAGTGGAAGGAAAAAGTGTGGAAGAAAAAGATGCACAACCAACCGAGAGAACCGCAGCCTTATGAGGATTGTCAAGCAAAATCAATTCAAGAAATTGGGTGAACTTCACAAGGAATGGACTGAGGCTGGGGTCAAGGCATCAAGAGCCACCACACACAGACGTGTCAAGGAATTTGGCTACAGTTGTTGTATTCCTCTTGTTAAGTCACTCCTGAACCACAGACAACGTCAGAGGCGTCTTACCTGGGCTAAGGAGAAGAAGAACTGGACTGTTGCCCAGTGGTCCAAAGTCCTCTTTTCAGATGAGAGCAAGTTTTGTATTTCATTTGGAAACCAAGGTCCTAGAGTCTGGAGGAAGGGTGGAGAAGCTCATAGCCCAAGTTGCTTGAAGTCCAGTGTTAAGTTTCCACAGTCTGTGATGATTTGGGGTGCAATGTCATCTGCTGGTGTTGGTCCATTGTGCTTTTTGAAAACCAAAGTCACTGCACCCGTTTACCAAGAAATTTTGGAGCACTTCATGCTTCCTTCTGCTGACCAGCTTTTTAAAGATGCTGATTTCATTTTCCAGCAGGATTTGACACCTGCCCACACTGCCAAAAGCACCAAAAGTTGGTTAAATGACCATGGTGTTGTTGTGCTTGACTGGCCAGAAAACTCACCAGACCTGAACCCCATAGAGAATCTATGGGGTATTGTCAAGAGGAAAATGAGAAACAAGAGACCAAAAAATGCAGATGAGCTGAAGGCCACTGTCAAAGAAACCTGGGCTTTCATACCACCTCAGCAGTGCCACAAACTGATCACCTCCATGCCACGCCGAATTGAGGCAGTAATTAAAGCAAAAGGAGCCCCTACCAAGTATTGAGTACATATACAGTAAATGAACATTCTTTCCAGAAGGCCAACAATTCACTAAAAATGTTGGGGGTTTTTTTGTTTTTTTATTTTGTTTTTTATTATTGATCTTATGAAGTATTCTAATTTGTTGAGAATTGAGTGAATTGGTGGTTTTTTGTTAAATGTGAGCCAAAATCATCACAATTAAAAGAACCAAAGACTTAAACTACTTCAGTCTGTGTGCACTGAATTTATTTAATACACGAGTTTCACAATTTGAGTTGAATTACTGAAATAAATGAACTTTTCCACGACGTTCTAATTTATTGAGATGCACCTGTATATGCTCCTAATATGCATGTTTATTTTTTGTTTTAATTGTTTTCCTGTTTTCTTTTTAAGCACCTTGAGGAGCTTCTTTAAAGGGGCTATATAAAATTAAAGTTATTATCGTTACTTTTTTTCCATGATCACTATGAAGTATTGTTGAATAAAAAATTGTTGCATTAAGATCCTTTAAAAATTAATTTTGTGTTCCACAGAAAAAAAAACAAAAAAAAACTTGGGTTTGAAATGACATGAGGGCGAATAAATAGACATAATTTTCACTCTGGATGAACTGTTCCTTCGAACTCTGAATTAGACCCATTGTCGCAGTGAACTCAGTTCTGATCTTGTCAGTTGAGCCGAGGCTTAGTTGGTTTCTGTATCTGGGTTCACGAAATAACGAAAAACCCTTCACAACAGCTCAGTTACTAAGAGAAGGCCTGCTGTCTTACAGTCACCTCTGTTTTTGACAACAAAAGACAACATTAGCTCAATCTCTGTTGAGTTTTCCCTTCTCTTTGCTTCATATCTGACTGACTTAAAGCAGTTTAAGTTTAATAAGTAATTATGTTGTCAAAACAGACCTTTTTCTTGAACTGCACTGTTTCTGTCTACTTTTTTCTCTCTAAACTCATCATTTTGGCTATTAGCATAATTCTTATTACTCCAAACGCACACAGATCCTTGCATTGTTCTCATTACAGAGCCAGAGCCCCTTTAATGTGTGAGATCACTGCTCTGATGTGTGGAGAAACAATTAGCTGTGATCCGCTCCAGTCTCCATTCAGTAATGGGCATGTAGATTTGATTGGCAGAGTAAAAACTGGAATAATGTGTTCGGAGAGGAAATGAGTAAACATGAGAGGACGGTGATGGAGGGAAGACAAGGAGGTGGAGGCGAACTGTCTGGGCAAATGGAGTCAAGCTGTGATGACGGTTTTTATAAACGGTTTGCCATTAGAGTGTAACATCTTGATTATTGTTTTTTTCTTTCATCAGTTTTAGCTCAAAATGCAAGTTTAGTTGAGTTTATTTACACATGCTGAAGCTGTGTTGGTCACTAAACCTTGCCTCTCAGGACAATGCTTCTTGCACCAACTGGGATTTAAATTTCACAAACCATTTCTTATACAACACGCTGACCTTTCACTACAGCATATATGACATTTACTTGATGTACAATCATAGATTTTATTGTACATTGTTCTCTGGTTCATCATCAGCGGCCTGTGCAGAAACTCTTGATTACTAGCTCTGTATTCTGTGTGTGTCATCTCTAGCGGTGCACAGAAAAATTACACTCTTTCATTGCAACTCTACTCTAAAAATCTTGCTAATCAGTGCTATCTATCTAAGAATATATAAGAATATTTTGATATACATATACATATATGTATATTGATTTATATAATTTAAAGTTGTTTCATCATTTATAATGGTTTACTTATTTCATGATTACGTTTTTTTTTTTTCAGATTTTATTAATTTACTTACATATATGACTATGCTAAATAAATTTCATTAGTTTAGATTTTTTTTATGTTTTAACAGTCATTGTAATGAAACAGCTTATAAAAATCTGAAGCACTTTAGAAAAAAAGTAGAAAAACCATTGCTTGATTGATAGATTTGTTTATTTTGTGTATATTTCACTTATTATATTTATTTCATTTATTATATTTCATTTATTTATTATAGATTGTTTTATTTAATCTGTTATGTATATTTATTATTTTATTTATTTGATTAATGATTTAGTTTTTTTATTTGAGCAGCCATTGTAAGGTAACGACTTCTGAAACTTTTGGTGAAGCAATTAAAAATCTATAGATACATACTTTTTCTATGTATTATTTTGTACTGTACATGGTTCACTGTTTAATTTATTGTGAATAAATTAAACCGTGAACCATGTACATTTTTTTATTTATACATTTATAATTTAATCACATCCACAGAGAAAACTCACTTTTACGATACATTCACAGCTAAATTATGATTTATTTTACCTTGGCACTGAAGATTCAGCGGTGTTTCAGCAGAAAACACCCGATATACTCAACATACTCAAAAATTTATACCATTTGACAAATTTTTATATCACCCACCCAAAGTCCCGGGTAAGAAAACATGAGCAAAACATCATAGCCTTCAGTGACTGTGACTGTGAGTTATTGTCATGTGTGAAGAGGTAGATTAGTCCACTGTTTAACAAAACCATGGCAACAGCCTGCAAATAGCCCTCACGCTGATCTGTCGATTGACTTGCTAAGTTCAGCATGTGGTGGGAAAATGAAGTGTGTTACACACACCACCCTGCCAACCCGGTTCACCCCTGCCAGAACAATCTAAGAGCACGCTTCCCCCGAGTTCATTTTCCTGGAGGCATTTTCGTCTCAGCAAGGTGGATGTCGGCAGGTGAAACAATCAGCGGTTGGTGGATGGACGGGATTTAAATGAGATGACAAAGCAATTCTTCACTTCCTTCCTGCAAGCTGTCTAAATAAGTGGAGTCGGAGTTGCTGTCCATCTGCAAAAATGACACATCTGAGAGGAGGGTCAAAAGTCAGTGTCTTTTATTCTAGCCCAAGAACTGTTTATCTTAAAAAATAAACATATTTTGTCATCATATAAACAAAAACATATTTTTAGGTGTAGCAGGAGTGACGGGAAAAAATTTTTGGACCAAATGTTAAGCTATTACTTTTTGATGAAAAATTATGAATGGAAATATTACTTTTTAAAAAAGAAAAAAAAAAGAGTTGTATTGTAAATTCTATTAATAAATTATTAATAATATAAATGTATTAATATTTCAAATACAGATATGAAAGATAATTTATACAAATAATATTTAATAAATAAATAATACTAATGGAACTGACCTCCTAGACACACACACACACACACACACAGATATATATATATATATATATATATATATATATATATATATTGTAAATTATATTAATATGTTTTATATTATGAATAGACATGAATTAATATTTTTTAAATTACAAATATAAATGATACAAATATAAATAATATGTAATATATGTGTATAGTTATAGTTAGATTAAAATTCACAGACCATATCTTATAACATACTGACCTTTCACTAAAATTTTTTATGATATTTACAAAATTTGGAGAAACATTTTTGTGCATTATCAACATGTGCATTTGACACATGTGAGATACACGTTAATGGCAATCTTGTTTCTATTGACCACTTGTGATCGTATACTCTTACTTAGACGAATGAAAACAGACCAGGAACTTATATTAATAAAAGTAAATAGGGTCATTGTTGTTTTTTTGTAAACAACAGAGAAATACTGAACTCCACTCCAAAGCACCAGCTGGGAAAGCCACCTGTTTCAAAACATGTTTTCTTTTTAAATCTGCACCCAGTTAGATGGTTAGTAATTTTAGAATGTGTTATGCCTCAGTGAGTACTATGTTGAGATCTTTACAGCAACATAAATAAAACAAAATGCTTAGAAAAGTTCTCGCACAGGATTGGCAAAGGCTCATGCTTCTCACACCTTTTGTTTTTGGCAGGTTGGCACCTTGGTGATGCGTAGGACAACCAGTATGGCACAGTAATTGGCTGCGCGTCGTGACATAGACTCGGCTGCTACCCAGAGAGAGAGCCAAAACACCCACACGGTTTCTCCAGTCAAACACAGAACACGGTGGAGATCGGGTGAGGATTATTTCATTAAAGCCATAATCCCTTCCGAAGCGTCTAGGAGGTCAGTTCCGTGAGTGTGTCCACCGTTGTCATTTTTGCAAGCATTTCACGGTTGGTTGTGAACAGTGTCCGCTGAAAACACTAGTATGCAGTCCGTTACTAATCCAGGCATATTGGAAATACCCGAAATATGTTGCTCCAGGTACATTTTGCTTTTTTTAGATGACACATCCACAAGAGGCGCTATCAGGGATATTTTTTTGCTCCATTGCAGATGCAGGTTTATTAAACAGCACATTAGCTGGGTTTCCATCCAAAGTTGCGAATTTAACTTGTGCGCAAAATTGGAATGTTGCATATAAAACATTTGCGAATAAACGGCATATCCATCCAACGAGTTAAAGAGAACAAAATCTTCACTTCCTGATAAACTGGCACTAAGTATCACTAAGAAAAGTAGGAGAAGCCCTGAATATAATTTTCATATATAATAAATTACTTATGCCTCAGAGCAAGCAGACAAAACACAATAAATACGGTCATTGCTTTCAGGGGTGGATGCCAGTCCGCTGGTTAGTCAGGTTATGGCGTCCCATGGCACAAAATCACATGACTTTGGAGGAATTTATTTCGGCAAATGCATTTCCAACTCCCATTATTCACATTAACTCTTTTTCGCACAAGTCAAAATCCACCTCAAGTGAGTGAAAAAAATTTTGTTTTTACATCACTCCTTTTTGTCGCGATACTTCAAATGTGCATAAAAACTGGGTGATGGAAACATAGCTACTCTCATGAGAAACATGCCTGTGGTTATCAAATGGTTGCAAAATTATATTGCGTTGTTTGTAGCACGTTTCAAAGAGAAATGTCCCATGTCTGGTGCTAAATAGCATGTTTAATTTTCTCTGAAACTTAAAAGTTAAAGTTAAGTGTGACTGTGACAGCATTTTATTACATTGGTTGTTGTACGTATCACAGCATTTCTGGTGAGTGGCGAAAAAGGTTAATGCTCTATCCATTTGAAATTAACATATTATCTACACCAAACCCTACCTTAAACCTAACTGACAGTGTTAACTAAACCAAATGTGATATAAAAATGCATTACCAGAAGCAAAACATGCCATTTTCATTTGTTTCATTTGTTCATGCAGGTCCAGTGCTGTACCAGGTGCGCTACCGAGCAAGTTTACCACATCAGAAAAGCCATACATATGAAGCTGAATATGTGATGCAAACATTAAAATGTATTCATTTACACATCCTGCACTATAGTAAAATATTTTGAGATCATAACACAGCATAGTCTGCCCCATAATCATAATTTGTATGCAAAGAAACAAATGTTGTTGGTGTTTTCATGCCTCTAGTGTTCATTTCATCTGGAAACTGCAGTGAATTGTATGTATAGGTACATTTTGCAGAAATTTAGGCAGAGCCTTGGTTCTGTTACTAATATGAATTGTCTTACAAGTTCATATTTGATTACATTTTATGAACTTAACCACCAGGTTCATCATGTGTCACTAATGTGAACCGCTTTCAGGATATTGTGCTTTATATTATTACCTGACCCTGAGGTCTTTAGCAGTGCTGTGCCTTTTGTGAGTAATTACAATCTCATATCCTGGCTAAACACAATCTTGGGAACATATGTGTTTTTCATATAGGTTATTGATTCTGCAAGAATTCTTCTTCTATATTGGTTAGAGATACAAACTCCTCCTCCTCCTCCTTTTTTTTCTTTTTTTTTTTTTTTTTTTTGCATTTTTTAAGGGGTAATGCACTATAAATTAATTGCAGGGTTTATTTGTACATGCTACCTGCATTGTTTAAGTGCCCAATTCACTAAAACAAGTGAGCAAATTTCCTTACAAATTCGGCACTGAAACTATTTATTCTGTGCAATTCTTCATTTTGCAGGCCAGTTCTGAGTCCTAGGTTGTGTTGCCATGTTGCGACTTTACTGGGACCTTAATGCATTACTCAGCCTGCGATCTAGAATCGTCTCTTTAAAATGCCAAAAGCGCAGCGCACGTCTGGACGTGTGCCCGGTTATAATGCTGTCCTCCATCATTTGATCATCAGCAGAATTACTGCTGCCATGATCAATAGAAAATTTGCACAAACATCTCTTTTAAACATAATTTTGTTTACTGACTGATTTCTGTAGGTGGAATTACTGCAATGCTAATTGGGAAAAAAGTGTGTGTGTGTGTGTGTGTGTGTGTGTGTGTGTGTTTTTTTTAATAAGGCACAATCTACAGTGAGACAGAAATGTGGTTAGTGTTTGCAAAAGTGCTGTGAAACTGTTTATTGAATTTGCATGTTTATTTTTTGCTTTTGGGTCAGATTTTTTATTTTTTATTTTTTTGGCAAAACTTTTCCAAATAACAGCCATATATGTTCAGAAAAGTTTTTTTTAAGTAGTTTATCATTATTACATATAGTAAGGATTTGATATATATTATTATCTACAGAGCATAGTAGTGTCTACACCTGTATCTGAATTCACTCATTTCTGCTCATATGTCACATTCACTATACTGAAAGGTGAATGAGTGGATGGTTTTCATGCATCTGTTGTTTCATGCTCTTTGTGAGCTTTGCATTGCAGCAAGATGATAAGAGCCAACATTTACATCTCGCCTCTTTTGTCTCTTTATGTCTGTATAGTACAGTACATAGTATACCTGATATTGACTACATGTTGTGATTTGTTTTGTGTTTATCCTAGTATCCAATATAATTGCAGCAATACATACAAGCAGCATCAATGGAAACAGGCAAGCTTTTATATCTCACCTCTATCATGTTGCTGCAGTGTTATGAAAGCAATAAACCACCGGAAGCCGTGTAGAATGTGTTTACGTGTTGAAACTAATAATGCCCAGTTTGTCAAGGAGAAAAAAAGAATTTGACATGGTGCACAGGATGTAGGATGAGGTTTTTGTGAGTGAATGATTGTGCGCTTTTTTTCTCGAGATGATACCTGAAGGAAAGCCGAGCGGCAGCTGAAATCAGCACATCTGAGGTCACGTCATGGCAGCTAATGACGCAGACAGGTGGGATCAGCTCAGCAGACTTCTGGATGACGCAGAAGCGGCTCACAGATTGATTCGGTTGAAAAATACAGATCGCTGATCGGATGTCACGGACTAAATCTGCAGCCCACCGAAGCAAAATCTTACTGGCTGTTAGTGTCAATAAAAAAAGTTAGAAGTTAGCATAAATACTGTGATTTAGACATTGCAAGTGAATGGAAACCTAACCGTCCATGTTCAACTCATTTTCCAAGTTTTTGCAGGATATTGTGGGATTAAAATTGGAGCTACAAGGAAAGGCCAAAAAAATGCTGGAATTATTGGTGTATTAAATGACATTGTTACATATTTATGTTTTTAATTCAATTTCAAATGCAGTTTGCACACTTTCAGTGTGGCTTAGCCGTGGTTGGGTTACAGTGTAATTTTAGTATTTAAACACTTTAAATACTATTATACAATGTGAATATTTTTTTTTTATAATTCAAACTAAGTTTTATTTTTACTGTACTTTATGTGCTTTTGTCATTTTTATAATTTTTTTTTATATTTAGCTTTAATTTATTTTTAGTTTCTTATTTTATAATTAATTTTTTCAGTACTTCAGTAATTTTAGTATTTAAAAATATTTTATTTCTGTTAATTGGCAAGGCAAAAAAAAGTGTTTTTTTTTTTTAGTTAAAGTTTTTCCCTCTAATACTTATATTTTATTTTATTTTTATGTGTTATTTTATTTATTTATTTTTTTTTTTTTTTGTTTGTTTTCAAATAACAAAATAATTTTTCTATAGTTTTAGTATTTATCTTTTAGTTAACAAACACAACACTGGCTGAGTTACCAAAAGCATGTTAAATTGACATCGGGTGCATACTTGTGTATTCATAAATCAAGTTAGCATTTTTCTGGCTGTTATCATCCATAAATATAATGACTTTATTGACTTTATTGATAGACCACACTGGAAAAAACTGCACCCTTTGGCATATTAGGTAGTACTGAATAGATTTATTTTCCAACAGCATTGCTACTGTTCAGCTTTTATACAAAACAAGATCCTGTTGATACTTTTGCTGTTCTACTGTTTTGAAATGCAGGAACATGCCCAGTGTAAACATGCTTGTTTGAGGTGTCTGTTCATGCATTTATGTACTGTATCAACTAAACTACATCTAGGATCCAGCATAAGGCTGTGATGGTGAGGATCTGTCTCGGCTCAAATCATTGTCTGCAGCTCAGGTTCAGACTCTTGAGACGACCGCTGACAGATCATGATTACACACCTGATTCTCCCTGTGCCTCATCACCCATAAATGCAGTGTGATGTCTTTCCTGCGCTGTGACTGCTCTTCCCATGCTGTAGAGAAAGACTGTGTCTGAAAACTGAAAAATCAAGCCTACACCATGAAGAGGACGGCCTGCCGTAAATGCAATAAAACCTTTGTAAGTAGAAATCTCTTTTACTCTTCAGTCATTTTTGATCGAAAAAATAAGTTTTGGGTTTTAGAATGTTTTACTTCATCTGAATTGTACAGTATATTGCATTTTATGATTGATATTTCAAAAAATGAGCTTTCAGTAAATCCATTTTTGATCCTGAACAGTACAAGTCATGTCCATGATTTATTTATTTATTTGTTTGTTTGTTTGTTTGTTTTTTATTTATTTATTTATTTATTTTTATTTATTTAAATTATTTGTTCATGTATTTTTTTTTTTTGGTGTTTGAGTTTGAAACTTGGTAAAGGTTCTGGTACTTGCTATGTGAACACACACACACACACACACACACACAAATAAATACTTATATATATATATAATTTTTTATTTTTTTTAATCATGGACATGACTGTTCGGGGTCAAAAATGGCTTTACTGAAAGCTAATTTTTTGAAATATCAACCTTAAATTTGGAAAACAACTTTACACAAGATTTATGGCTTAGATTTTCTCAGTTTGTAGTTTTAGAGTAAACATGTTTTGTAAATATATATTTCATGCATAAATGTAATTTAGTACTATAAAATCCTGTAAAAATAGAAAATATTAAACAAAAAAAACATTATCAAACAAAAATTAGATAGATAGATAGATAGATAGATAGATAGATAGATAGATAGATAGATAGATGGATGTTTTGGAACAATTATGCTGTATTAAATTGTATTTATAACATTAATAGAAAATATATAAAAAGTATTTGGTAGTATTTCATGTGGAGCGATGCTTATAATTTATTCTGATTTTAAAATAATAATAACTAATAAAAAAAAATAAAAAATAAAAAAAACTAACTCTAGAGTCCACAGTCAGATGCATTGAGAGGAAAATGTGCTTAATTATCATGAAAATAATGTCAGTAAACTGCAAAAAAAAAAATCTTAATGGTCCTAAATATGCTCCATTTTCTTTATCCAAATGATAATTGCAAATTTCATTAATTAATTGCTTAATTGCCTGTTCTTTTCTTTTGATATTGGAGTTAATGTGACCTGGACATGTTTCTGTGAGACTGAGTCGTGTTTTTCTCTCTGTAGGTCGTCCTCTCGTCGCATTCAGCTCTCTCTACCAACAGATGGTCTCCTTAAGATCCAAAATGGATCTTCTCCAGTGGTTCTCTTTTTTCCATCCTGCTCACATCAACAAGGTCAAAGCAAGCAAATCATTTTCCCTCACTAATACATATCGGAGCATACTGTTTAAATGGCTAATAAAAACATCAAGAAAACACTTCAACATGCAATATAACTAAAATGGAAAACAATTGCCCTCCAATACTATTTCTCAGAAATGTGAAGACTTTTGTGGGTAAAGGAATAGACAAATACTGAAATTAAACCATTACTATATAATAAAATTGTTTACAAGAACGCAGCTATTCCACACATTGATACATTTCCTATTAAAACATATCAGCACTATTCTCCTACACACATTAATATACTCCATAAAAATAAAAATCACAGCATTTCAATATCAGACACCATGCAGAGGTGAACCAATGTAAAGTAATGACCATCAGACCAAACTAGTGTTGCTTTCATAAGCATAAATGCATCTTTTTCATTTACATCAACTTTGGAAACAATTTAGTATAAAATACCCACGAATGAAGCATTGACCTCTAAAGAAAACTATTTTTCTGATTCGTTTTGCTGATATTAAACTTTTAATGGTTGCTCAAAGCAATGCAAGTACGTAATTAATAAACAGAATATGCATGCAATCGATAAATCAAATATCTGCATTTTATAACAGCACACAGCGCGCACAAGCCGTGTCAAGCTTATTGATTCAGTTCCAAGTGCATGAACTTATAAAATGCGTGACCTGAATGCAATGTACTGTAAGTTATTTTGGATAAAAGTGTCTGCCACATGCATAAATGTAAATGCTTATCAAACGTATCCAAACAGTGCTCAAATCTTGCTGGTTGAGAGTGATGTTTGCACATATGATTATGGACTTTCTTTCAATTTTCATCTGTTGGAACAAGTACATCTGGTGGATGTTGATCATGTATGTTATGCATGTTAAAGAATTAGTGTATGTTAAAGAAATAGTTCACCCAAAAATGAAAATTTGGTGACAATTTATTCACCCTCAGGCCATCCAAGATGTAGTTGAGTTTGATTCTTCATAATAATAGATTTGGAGAAATTTAGCATCACATCACTTGCTCACCAATGGATCCTCTGCAGTGAATGGGTGCCGTCAGAAGGAGAGTCCAAACAGCTGATCAAAACATCACAATAATCCACACCACTCCAGTCCTTCAATTAACATCTTATGAAGCCAAAAGCTGCATGTCTGTAAGAAACAAATCCATTATTAAGGTGTTTTAAGTTCAAACTGAGTCCTCTTTCCATAATATTGCTTTCTCCAGTGAAAAAAGTCGACTCATCTGAATCAGGAGAAAACATATGCACAGATCAAGCCTGTTTAGAAGTAAAAACAGTCCAAAACATTTCTAAACAAACATGTGGGTAGATTTTGATTTGAGGAAGCATTATTATGGATAATAAACTCGTATTTTGGTTTTAAAGTTAAAACATCTTAATGATGGATTTGTTTCTTAACACGCAGCTTTTGGCTTCACAAGATGTTAATTGATGGACTGGAATGGTGTGGATTACTTGTGGATTATTGGGATGTTTTTATCAGCTGTTTGGACTCTCATTCTGACGGCACCCATTCACTAATGACATTGGTGAGCAAGTGATGTGATGCTAAATTTCTCCAAATCTGTTCTGATGAAGAAACAAACTCATCTACATCTTGGATGGCCCGAGGGTGAGTACATTTTCAGCTAATATTCATTTTTAGGTGAACTACTCCTCTAAGGCGCCTTTGAACAGCAAACCTTAAGTCTGCGCCAGAATAGAGGATTTTCTAAAAATGACTTTTTAAAAAAACGGTTTTCCAAAGTTCTGACAGGAATGATTTAGAAGATCAAACTGAATATTTAAGAGCTCAATAAAACCTTCATTCTGTGGTGACATGTCTGATTCATCAAAGTGTTTCAAAGGTTGAGTGACATTTGCCAGAGCTCCATTTAACATCATAAAGCATCTTGCTTTAATGTTGCACTCATTTTCCTATCTCACATTTTTCCATCTCTCTCTCTCTCACACACACACACACACACACACACACACACATACACACTTCCTGTCTCGACCTGTTTGATGCAATCTCAAATGCTTCAATGTAATTTGCCTCTCAATTATTTTGTCCCTGTTTTTTTACTAGAGGTTGTTGGTGTGTGCGTGTTACAAAAAGACCCTGTCAAATAAATAAGTGAGATGCTTCGGATAGATGAGTCTAATCAGAAGATGTTATCCGCAAACGCTAATGACATACAGAGTTAATGAATAGTACTTTACTTAAGACCTGTAACTCGAGTCATTTTACTGCATCAGAGGACCAATCTCATTTAACTCAAATTGGTTATTCCTTTAATCGGCGTTGAAGCCACTCGATATGTTTGTCTCTGTGGTGTGAAGATTTTATCTGTCTCCATGGTGGAGATTGTTTGCCGTGGATGACGGGTTCGGTTTCAAATTATTTAATCTATGTGTATATGGTCACTTGTGGATCAGGAAACTGTCAGCAGGTATGACCAAATGATCTTTACTTGTATCCATTATTTCTACTCTCTAACTTTGTTTAATAACTCATGTAACTCACTAAAATCTTAAATTGTGCACCATGTTGAGAGGAAAATTTGCTATTACATTTTTACGTGGTTTATTTTCAGACTGTGTATGCCTGCTGGATGATAAAATGGTAAAAAAAAAAAAAACATCCCACAGACTCGCATTAAAGGAGGAACTCAAGCCATATCTAAAAACCAGAATATCAGAATAGACTCATTTGACTTGGACCAGTAAGAAATCATCATGCAAACACTCAGAACTCTGTAGCATCATTATAAAAATACACTAAAAACATTCAAAACACCATAGCAACTGCATTACCATCTTCCAATGGTCTTAAATGGTTGTGAAGAATTACAAAACATCTGGGATCAGTAAGATTTTTTTTTTTTTTTTTTTTTTTTTGAAAGAAGTATTTTGTCAGGCTGCATTTATTTGAGCAAAAATACAGTATTATTTAAAATAGCTGTTTTCTGTTTGAATATATTTTGAAATGGAATTTATTCCTGTGATGCAAAGCTGAATTTTCAGCATCATTGCTCCAGTCTTCACTGATCCTTCAGAAATCATTCTAATATGCTGATTTTGTGCTCAAGAAACATTTATTATTATAACAAATGGTTATTCTGCTAAATATTTTCATGAAAATTGTGATTTACTTTTTTTCAGAATTGATGAATATGATGTTCAAAAGATGGCATTAATTTTAAATAGAAATATTTGGTAACATTGTAAATTTCTGTCTTTTTATTGTGACTTTTGATAAATGCAGTACATCCTTGCCATATAAAAGTATTACATCCTTTCCAAAAAAAAAAAAAAAGTATCTGTGAACTTCAGGTAAAAATAAACAACTACAAACAGCTTCAAACCAATTCAGTGAATGCACATTTCCCATCTCTAATGTGCTTGTTTATTAACATTTTGGCTAATGTGATTATAGTGTTATCAGTTACAAATAAGAGTGCATTACTCTCATTTCCCATGTTTAAAACAATTCTGCTGTAAATGTAGATTCCCCATCAAAATCAGTGCAGAAAATGCCTAAAAACAGAAAATAAGTGTAAAGTCTGAACTGAAAAAGTGTGGTGTTGGCATTTTTAGCCAAGTTTAAGCTACGTAGTTGATGGGAATCTAATTTTAAACACATGCAAATGCTTCCACGTCTCTTCCAACATCTTCCTTTGTAACTAGTCATCATGTCCTTCCGCATTTCACCTCACATGGACTGACCCCAGAGTTTTGGCAGTGCGTGTTGACAGAATGGCTCTATGATAGCTGGGCTCTGGGCTGTCGTCCAGAGGTATTCTCTTATTAATTAAAGTGGCTGGTGGCCCTGCCGTCACCCCGACACACACACACACACACACACACCTTCCACCCTGTGTGAACAACTGTACACCGCTGTTCCCACAGGCTACAGGACACTGACCTAAATGGGGTTACGAGGGGTTGTTTTTTTATGTGCAGGAGTAAATTCTGTCGTTTGCACATCATTGCTGTAAGGATGGACGTCACACGGGATGTAAATCTGGAACAGGACATATCAGAAGCTGAATCTAATTTTATGAAATTTCTTCCTGAATGAGTTCTATATGATTTATGGGTCTAGAATGCTGCAGTGTTCTATGCTTGAAAGAGAGCTATGATACATTTTTGCATTATTAATGTATCCACTTACAAAGATTTTTGTACCAAAAACTGTCATAGTTTAGTTTGATCATTTTTATTAGTATTTATTTATTTATTCATTTATTTATTTATTTATTTTTGGACAGGGATATGGGCCAGGCTGTTTGCATCTTATAAGGCTGTTTAAAGTAATAATAACATCCTTGTTTCAGCCCCTTTTAATTTTAATATAAAAGTCCTTGTGACTCACTCATAAAGACAGTCGTAATAATGTAACTTTCTCTGAAGATGAAATGATAATCACTAACGGACCATTTCTTAATATCAAATACGACATATTAGATATATATAATATTATTTATTGAACAATAATATATAGCCTAAATGAACAATAATAGCCATTAAGTACAGTATAATAAGTTTCAGAAATAGGAAATAAACACAAGCAAACAATTCATTCAAAATTAATAAAGATTTAATTACATAAAAATAAAAAAGATATGAAACTTAACTTTGCCCTAAAGCCAAATCGATTTGCTTTGGAACAAGTAATAGATTAATAAGAGCAAAGATTGCCTGTTTAATATAACCAAAATGAATAATACTTCATGTAAGACCATTTACATAAGAGCCAGCAGCAAATTCCAGAAGATCTGGCTGAGATAAAGCTATTCTCGATGGGTTCCTGAGTGCTGAACGGCCGCTGCTGCTCTGGAGCTCACATCTCTGAAAACATTGAAGCAAATTGTCAAATAAGCCACATCTTTACATATAAATCACATATTTGAAGTCTAAATAATTACATTCTTGCCTAATAATCTCTTAAAACTACATTCCGTGACACAATAACAGTAATAATATAGTAAAATTATATTGGGTTTGCTCATCCGCCATTAACGCTCACTGAGACAAATGCTGCCAGTGTAGATCCGGCAACAGACCATTTTAATTTTATACCCTAGAAACCTTTTTGGTCTGATGTGAACAGCTGCAGAAATATTCATGGGTTTCATGTGACGTCACACAGTGGTGCGGCCGCTATTTGTAGGACCGAATTGCAGTTCTGTCAATCTGCAGTGCTGCGCTCTGGGCTGTGATAACAGCAAATCACAATGGATTACTTACCAAGAGATGGGGATGTATGGGATTATTTTGATTAAATATATCTCGTAAGCATAGATGCGTTTTCACATTTTAGTATTTTAGTTAGCAAGTTCATGATGAAACTTGCAAAAGGTTAAATTTGCATGCGAGACTGCTGATTTGCCAGAAAACCTTCGTTATGCTCCACCTAAAGCTAATAAATCAACGAGATGTTTTTGATCTAAGTACAGTTATGTGAGTCTAGAATGTTTACGCTGCACTAAACTTTGACAAACAGCACTCTGATCCGCAAACAAACAGATGAAGAAGAGGAGGAGGATGACGGTCCAGCATACAAGGAGAAAGGTTTGTACTTTCAGTTTCCACATTCTTATTTTTATGGATGTAACAATGTAATTACTTAAAGGTTGTTAGAGCGAAGAGGATTTGTTTGTACTATTAGTATTATAATTCTACAGAAGTACGTATATACATATATATATATATATATATATATATATATATATATATATATATATATATATACAACCCCTATATATATATATATATATATATATATATATATATATAATTTCATTCAGTTTGGTGCATTCAGTTAAACCTTTAGTAATAGATGCTTGTGCATTATTTGCTCTTTACAGGTGCAGAAATGAAAGTCCCCAGGCAAAGAACTCACTGGACTAAGATGTGGAAAGACATGCTGCACAATGAGCAACAACCGAGAACAGTATTCACTGATTAACTTTAAAAATGATTCATAGTAACAGTTAGGTAATAATTATTTATTTATCAATTTAATTACCAATGTGTTTTTCAAAACACCTTTTAAATTTTGAATGTTTTAACCTTTATTTATTAAATGTTACAGTCCAAGTGTACATATAAATGCTTCATTCATTCAAGTAAATGCATGGGTAATTTGACAAAATGTTAAATATTTTATCTACACTTATTGTATAACTATATATAATTTTTTTTTTTTTTTTTTGCTGTAATTGTATGGTTTTGTAAATAAACTGTTTTGTAAATAAATTTTCCTCATGCCAGCTTGGTCAAGCTAGTTATTTAATGGACTTTAAAATTGCTTTCATAATAATGAGATGTTTACAGATTTGTTGTCATGTTATGTATGTATTATAATCTGTATAATTAAAATGAAAGTAAACGTTTTGTCTAGGTAACATTATCAATTTTAAATGAAATATTAATGAACAGTACAGTGTAGAAATGAAACCGGGCTAAGTCTGGCGAGTCCGGCTTGGATGCGGCAGTGTGAGTAAGTTACGGCTCTTGCATCTGGTCCGGTTGATTCGGCCCAGAATCTGAAAGTGAGTACAAAGAGATCCAAGCCAGGTGTGGCTCCGGGCCGAAGGAAAAGTCTCTAGCAGGTGAAAATGTAACTGAAAATGGCCTGAGTGTATGGAAAGGGATTGTGTATGAGGTAGATGTAAATATCAGAAAAGCAAACTTCAAATTAGCAAGTTTTCACTAGACCTTTGTGGAGTCAGCAGTTCGCTTGACAGTAAATAAGGATCTAATCCTAATTTATCTTTTTTTTTTTTTTTTTTTAATATCATTGTTTTCCGTTGTTGGTGAAGTGTTATTTTGGTTTCCGATCACCAAGGAGGTCCTAAAGATGGCGGCCGCAACAAAACAGTCACATGACTGAAACCCATGAATAGCAGGGTCACCAAATCTGACAAGGCAGCATTAGAGGTTCCCAGAATCTGTTATCTCTCCTCTATTTAACACACAGTGGCTATAATGTTACACAAATTTACTCTGGTTATGTCTGATATGAACAGCTGCAGATATACAGAAAGGTCACCTAATCTGACAAGACAGAATAACTGCTTACTGAAATCCATTACCATCCACTATTTCTCAAACAGTGGTTTTAATGCTGTCTAAATTCACTCTGGTTATGTCTAAACATTTTAATTTTTTACCCTAGAAACCTTTTTGGTCTGATGTGAACAGCTGCAGAAATATAGCAGGGTCACCAAATCTGACAAGGCAGCATTAGAGGTTACCAGAATCTGTTACCTTTCCTTTATTTAGCTATAATGTTACACAAATTCACTCTGGTTATGTCTAAACTTCATTTTATATATCAGAAAGCATTTTGGTCTGACGTGAACAGTTGCAGATACTGTATACAGAAAGGTCACCAAATCAGACAAGGCAGCATTAGAGATTACCGAAATCTGTTCCCCCGCTCTATTTCACACAGAATGGCTTAAATGTTTTCCAAATTCTCTCTGGTGATGTCTAAACACCTTTATTTTATACCCTCGAAAGCATTTTGGTCTGATGTGAACAGCTGCAGATGTACAGCAGGGTCACCAAATCCAACAATAAAGCATGAAAGGTTACTGAAATCTGTTACCCCTCTCTAATTCACACACAATGACTTTATTTTTATCCAGATCTGCCCTGTCTAAACTGCTCTTTTCTGTATTTTAGGAAGCGTTTTGGTCTGATATGAACAGCTGCAGAGATACAGCGTTCAATGTCAAGTTGAGATGCTGAATGACATCCGTGTGACTCAGACTGGTTGCAAGTGCATCAAACCAGAAGTCGGACTCTAATAGCTAAAGAAAAAATACACTGAAGGCACTGTATCCTCTCTCTCTCTATGACAAACAACTGGATATATGGCAAAAAAACAAATCTATCTGTCGTACATTTATTTCATCCTCAGAGGCAGGAAATTTCCTCTCTAAATTCCCATCTGGGTATCTATAAAGAAAGCCGTCTGGCCGCATTGGGCCTGTATCTTTCAGGATCAGGCGAATGAGTTTTCTTACCATGGGCTTCCACAGACAATTGTTGAAGCGTCTGAATAATCCATTTCCCCTAATATCAGATAAACTGGGGACAATCAGTCACTCCCTCAGATGCAATCTCCGTAATGCTTCAGCAAAAGGAGGGCTGATTATTTGTGTTGCCTCTGACCATCGCTGACTCCTAAACTGGTGACCAACCTGGCATCCGTATTGCAGATAGCAGCGATAACATACACGGGATAAAAGGCTTTCTGTCACTGCCATGCAAATTGTTGGAGACGATCTGGCACATCGGCCACTTCATCCAAAAAGCAATTACACCCACTTGTGCAGAACAGGTGGTTCAGAATACAGGGCTCTTGGGGTTGAAATATGAAATCATTTGTGAAAGTCAATTCATTTACATGCAGTATATGTTCAGCAATTATCACATCTGTTAGTGTTGCTTGCTACAGTAAGTCAAGCATCACTGTTACTACTGTTTGTGTAACTCGTGCCGCATTGTTTGTGTTTACAGACATGAACGACAGAGGAGAGGTGTGTAACTTTTGTAACAAGAATATCATCAAGCCTTATATGGACTCTTTTGAGTTGGACCAGTAAGTAACCACATAGAAACGGCCCTAGCAAACACCCAAAACACCCTAACATTTTGGTGGCAAATTTAGTTTATTTATCATACTATACACTATTGTTTAAAGGAGTCATATGATGCGATTTCAAGTTTTCCTTTCTCTTTGGAGTGTTACAAGCTGTTCATGCATAGATAAGATCCCTAAAGTTGCAAAGACTAAAGTCTCAAACCCAAAGAGATATTTTTTATAAAAGTTAAGACTCGTCCACACCCTCCTAAAACGGCTCATTCAAACACGCCCCACATGTCTACGTCATGGTGTGGGAAGATTTGCATAACACCGCCCAAATGAATATGCAAAGAAAGAGGGTGTGATTTTTATTCTCGCTGTAGTATTGTTGCTGCCGCCGGTGCCATGTCCTGGAGATGCTGTGTTTCATTGTGAAAGCGAAACTACTTTGTTTGGGTTTCCAAAAGAGGACACAATTAGAAATCAGTGGTTAATTGTATTTACAACACTGTTCCAGAACAGTTCAACCCAAATATTTGAGTGTGTGCAGCGAATTTTATGGAGGACTATTTCCTGAACCTGGGAGAGTAACAATGCCAGCTGTGCTCAAAGACTGTTTCTATAAAGTGGGGCAATTCCAACTTTGCAAGGACAGTCTGGCACTTCTGACTCACAGCCTGTAAGTATGTTTTCATATTTAAAGAATTTGCCACTGACTATTCAAATGCGAGTTTTGAGCTGTGTTGAGTAGCGCTTGTTATTTGTCGTTTCTCCGATCACAAATGCAGACATGGGAATGTTTATGCGGCGCGATGCAACGCAACGCGTAAAAAGACAGTATAAGTCATTATAATCAGTAATTATGTTCCCACTGGATACAACAAATGCCTTGTTTATAGTGGGTTTTATTGTTTTTGTCTCGTCGCACCAGGACATGGCATCACAATACGGTGAGAGGCGTAACATTTCCGTCACACGCTTGAGGTATTCAGCCAATCACAACGCACTGGATAGCTGCCCAATCAGAGTATGCCTCGCTTCTCAGAACGATGAGCTTTGTAAAAATTGACGCGTTTCAGAAAGACGGAGCATGGAGGAGCAACAATAATGTACAGTATGTGGAAAATAATGTGTTTTTTGAACCTTAAATCAGATAAACACATTGCATTACACCAAATACACAAAATAATGTTCTTTTTAGCAACGTCATATGACCCCTTTAAGAAATTAATTGTAAAAGAAATTAATACTTTTATTCAGCAAGGATGCAATAAATTCATCAAAATGTAAAGATATTTATATTGTTACAAAAGATTTATTTTTTCAAATAAATGCAGTTTGTTTGTTTGTTTGTTTGTTTGTTTTTGTTGTGTTTTGTTTTTTTAATTTAACAAAG
Organism: Spinibarbus caldwelli; assembly: GCA_039654775.1. Classification (NCBI taxonomy): domain Eukaryota; kingdom Metazoa; phylum Chordata; class Actinopteri; order Cypriniformes; family Cyprinidae; genus Spinibarbus; species Spinibarbus caldwelli. The sequence continues at coordinate 4,089,168 of CM077239.1, forward strand.
AATCCTAAAAAACTGTATCATGGTTTCCACAAAAATATTAAGAAGAACAACTGTTTTTAACATTGATAATAATAATGATTTCTGAAAGATCACGTGACAATGAATGTAATTATGTAATTTTTGTATCAGAGACACTATTATAGTTTTTATTTTCAGCCTATTTTGAATATGTTTTTATTTTTATATTTCTGTTTTCATTTTAAATTTAGTTACATTTTTAGTAATTTTATCGTTTTTGTCATTTTATAAATTTTTATAGTTTTAGTTATTTTAGTGCATCAAGTTAAACTAAACTGAAATGAGAAATGTTGCCTTGCAACTAGCTGGAATAAAAAAAAAACCTTATTTTTTTTGTGGGGGGGGATTTCAGTTTATTTTTATTTTATTTTGAGTAACTTTTTTGAAGGTTTTAATTTTAGTATCAGTTTTAGTTTTAATTAACTGTAATAATCCTGGCTGTTATTACAGATGTCAGCTTTGCCATTACAGGAATAAATTACATTTTAAAATATATAATATATTCAAATACAAAACAGTTATTTTAAATTGTAATATAGTCAAAATCTGCTAAGGAGTAATTAAATGTAACAGATCATGTAAAATATATATATCAACTTTATTAGAAAATGAAACAACTTTGATAATTGCCTTAATGTTTCAAACCAAGATTTACCAGGAAAGGAGTGGTTTTGATGCACACAGTTGTTTTTATTGTCTTTTACAACAAAAATATTTTATTTAAACTGATGAAAATGCATATCCTGTTGTAAACAGTAGTGAAAAATCACTTTTTAAAACTCTTGTTCCATTATTTTCCCATATTTTCTGTTTTTACAGTATTTTTGATCAAATAAATGCAGCCTTGCTGAGCATAGACTACTTTTGAACACATCATAAAATTTTACCGCCCCCAATCTTTGGACCTGTTGTGTATCTGCATCTGTTTGCTTATTTTATTTAAGAAATACTCAGATAAACTCAAATGAGGCTTTTGTGTATCTTATTTGACTTTCAGTCATGCATTTGCAAGAAGATGCCAAGAAAGAAGTCGTTAGATGTGATGTGCAGACTGACACCTATCAGATCCATTTGAGTGGATTCAGGCCTGATAAAGAATCCAGCCAAATGCAGAAGCTTTGGAGAAAACTTTTTCACAGAGGTACTTAGCAAATCACTGGACACGCTATAGAGCTTCCACAACTAAAACTTCCTCACAAACACTGAAAATGTAAGGCTAAAGAGGCCGATCCCACTGAGCGTGTGGACTGGGTATTTTCTTTTTGATGTGAAGAACTGGGACAGCAGTGCAGAACCGGCCCAGATGTAGTGTCTGTGCATGCTGGAGAAAATGCAAGTTGGCATAACTGTGCTCGAGTACGGGCAAGAGCGGCTCAAGAGATTTCTTTATTTGGGTTGAGCTGAAAGATATCAAAAACGGACATCAAACCCCTTTTGCTCAAGTCAGTGGAGACAAAGACAGTCAGCGAAATTATCATTGGCACTTTAAACTTGTTTCTGGTCTAGCACACTAAACACAAAGACCCACGTGGTTTCTAACTAATGTTAAAGTTGGCATTGCTTTGTTTTTAGCTACAAGACTTTGTTGGAACTGTTTTCTGATTTCATTCTTTGGTTTATACTCTACACAACTCTATGCAAGTTCTGTACGTGAATAGAAATGCTTCTAATTATGCATTCTTGAATTCATGCATTTTGAAATATGTTAATGCACAAATCACATGCATATTATAAACAGCAGCAATAATAAGAGTAGGATGCCATTCTGCAAGTCTAATAGTGTTATTTTATTATCTATTACTGTAATGTAGTATTTTAGTATCTATTATAATTTTTATTATTTATAATTAATATTTTTTATTTTAAAAATATATACTTAAATGATAAAATTTGTCTTTTATATATTTTATTTCAGTTAAGGTTTATTTTATTGGTAAGATTTATTTATAATTTTTCATTTTTATTTATATATATATATATATATATATATATATATATATATATATATATATATATATATATATATATAGTTTTAGTGTTAGTTAACTATAATAACCCTGGTGGGACTTATCAACTCTAATGACAAAACTCCAAAGCGATGCCAAATATCTGTACTCTCTTTAGTGAAGTATTTGACGGTCCAGTGCAGGTGTTGATCCACAAAAGCACTGTAATTTCCATTTATTTAATGTCTCTTTCAGGCTGTTTTTTTTATTTATTTTTTTTCAATGCATTCTGGGCTCAGAGCTGCTGGTGGGCTCTTTGTATGGTGCAGCTGTGAGGAATGGCAGATGAAGCCGTCTCTCTGACAGTTTGGCAGGACCGTATGTAGAAGGGGTTGTTTTTCATTGTGTTCCTGTCAGAGAACCGCCCTCCTACACAGAACCTATACATCAGACTCCCACCATGAGCCACAGATCTCACAGCCGGCTGATGAACGCCTTCATGTGCCTCACTTTAAAGCCAATACTGACGAACTGCTGAGGAGCCCTGACTAGCTGCACATCATCTGCTCTGAGTTTGCTCCAACAATTCCAACTTAGGTTGAACATTTATATACACTATTTTTTTTTTTTTTTTTTTTTGAAGTAATAAAATATCCACAGAGAAAGTTATGATTTTTAGTACAACTAAATAAGTATATGAAAGTCACATTAAAACTGTCCTGAAAACTTTTTTTACCATGCATTCATCACTATATATATATATATATATATATATATATATATATATATACGAAGATTAAAAATAATCAACCTAATCAAAATAAATAAATAAATAAATAAATAAATAATAAAATAAAATAAACGTACCTAACAATCATTATAAATACATTTTAACATTGAATCTCCAAATTAGTATAGAAACTGCATAAAGATAAAGATATATACAGGTGCATTTAAAAAAATTTGAATATTGTGGAAAAAGTTCTTTAAATTATTTCAAAAAGTAAAACTTTCATATATTCTAATTCAGTTTTTTTGTTTTAATTTTGATGATTAGAGCTCATGAAAGTCAAGAATCCAGTATCTCAGAATATTAGAATATTTACATTTGAGTTTCATTAAATGACCATCCCTACAGTATAAATTCCGGGTCTCCCTTGTTCTTTGAAACCACAAGAATGGGGAAGACTGCTGACTTGGCAGTGGTCCAGAAGACACCCCCTACAAAGAAGGTAAGTCACAGAAGGTCATTACTGAAAGGTTTGGCTGTTCACAGAGTGCTGTATCAAAGCATATTAAATGCAAAGTAGACCGGAAGGAAGAAATTGGGTAGGAAAAGGCGCACAAGCAACAGGGATGACCACAAGCTTGAGAATACTGTCAAGTAAAGCCGATTCAAACACTTTGGAGAGCTTCACAAGGAGTGGACTGAAGCTGGAGTCAGTGAATCAAGAGTCACCATGCTCAGACGTCTTCAGGAAAAGGGCTACCAAGCCACTTCTGAAACGGAAACAAAGTCAGAAGCATCTTACCTGGTCTAAGGAAAAAAAAGAACTGACTGTTGCTCAGTGGTCCAAAGTCCTCTTTTCAGATAAAAGTAAATTTTGCATTTCATTTGGAAATCAAGGTCTGGAGTCTGGAGGAAGACTGGAGAGGCACAGAATCCAAGCTGTTTGAAGTCCAGTGTGAAGTTTCTGAAGTCAGTAATGATTTGGGCTGCCGTGACGTCTGCTGGTGTTGGTCCATTGTGTTTTATCATGTCCAAAGTCAATGCAGCCGTCTACCAGGAGATTTTGGAGCACTTTATGCTTCCATCTGCTGACAAGTTTTATGGAGATGCTGATTTCCTTTTCCAGCAGGACTTTAGCACCTGCCCACAGTGCCAAAACCACTTCCAAGTGCTTTGCTGACCATGATATTACTGTACTTGATTGGCCTGCCAACATGCCTGACCTGAACCCCATATGGAATCTATGGGATATTTTCAAGAGAAAGATGAGAAACAGTCAATCCAACAATACAGACGAGCTGAAGGCTCAATAGTGCCTCAACAGTGCCACAGGCTGATCGCTTCCATGCCACACCTCACTGATGCACAGCCTCATAGAGTGGCCTTTTATTGTGGCCAGCCTAAGGCACACCTGTGCAATAATCATGCTGTCTTATCAGCATCTTGATATGCCACACCTGTGAGGTGGATGGATTATCTCGGCAAAGGAGAAGTGCTCACTAACACAGATTTAGACAGATTTGTGAACAATATTTGAGAGAAATACTGTAGGCCTTTTGTGTACATAGAAAAAGTCTTAGATCTTTGAGTTCAGCTCATGAAAAATGGCAAAAACAAAAGTGTTGCGTTTATAATTTTGTTCAGTGTAGATAGACAGATAGATAGATAGATAGATAGATAGATAGATAGATAGATAGATAGATAGATAGATAGATAGATAGATAGATAGATAGATAGATAGATAGATAGATAGATAGCCAGGTATGTATGTATGTATGTATGTATTATTAACTATTATATTATAATAATAATACAATAATACATTATTGCATTATTATGTATTATTAAAAATTGTTTTTTAAATCAGTTTCCAGGGATAAAAAAGACAAATTAAAGCCATTCAACATTACAGTAAAGAGAGAGAGAGAGAGCGAGAGAGAGAGAGAGAGAGAGAGAGAGAGAGAGAGAGAGAGAGAGAGCGAGAGAGAGAGAGAGAGAGAGAGAGAGAGAGAGAGAGAGAGAGAGAGGTTATTTTAATGTCTTAAACTTAAGTAAATATAAAAAGAAAAACACACTGACTGATCTGTTGTATGATTTAATTATATAGAATTTAATACCTGCAGTTTAAGATCCTCTGTGTTCAAGTACTGACTGACTGTGAAACTCACCCTTCATGGCACACATTGTATCTGAACGGTGGAGTGTTATGGTTACGAATGGCATCTGACCCATGAATCCCTCTCTTTAGGCCACACTGTGTGAGACAGGAAGTTAGCTCTCATACGGCTAGCAGCGTGATGGATTGCTCTGTAGATTGTTTTGAACCTTTCTGAAGGAGTCTTTGAGACCCAAACAGCTCTGAGAGTCTCTTTAGCGGCGAGCGTTGCGATGTGACCTCTCACTGTAGATCTAATGCTACCAGTATTTTGACCTTGGAAATAGCGACATAAAAGCTGTTTGACAGAAAGCAGACAGCAGACCGAGGCATGCGCTCCAGTCTAAATGATCTGGCCACGAGGACAGCCTGTAAATTATTAATAAACTTTATCTCATCCCAACACTTTGGCGGAGGCTTATTGAAATGCGCTGACCATAACAAAAGAAAACTCGTCAACTCAATCTGTCAGCGGCCTGAAGTTCAATATTAAGCAAAGTTTGATTAACTCTGTAGGACAGTCAGAATATTAAAAAGCAAAATAGATAAAACTGCATCTGAAGATCCTGTAGATTGTTGTTCATGTTATTCCTGTATCTTAATTTGTAGAAATGGGAAACTTTGCATTTGAAAATAGCCTGAAAGAATAGAAATGCAACGATTTAAGGCTTTAACCTCCTCAACGAGATAAGGTCTAGGTGGAGAGGATCTTTCTGAGATGGGATCATTTCATAGGCTTATGCATTTTTGATCATGATCTAAGAGTAATTGGATTAACTAAAGTGTCATTTGTGTTGCAGTGAAGGTTGGACCCGGACAAATCCACTCGAGACCTCATTAGCCCTGTCTGTGCTCGTCTTTACTTTGTGTTCGACATGAAACGCATGAGTTCTTCAGGCTTCTGAGGACAAATGAATATGGAAATTGTTTTAAAAAAGGAGAAGAGAGAAGTAGGATTGACTGAGAATTCATTTTAACCTCTGTCATGGACCAAACTTCCTCTGACACTGTACATTTTACAGCCTGATTCACTGAATGAATATAGACAGATATGCAGGTTTGCGTGTATATAGAGAAAAGAAACCCAAAAATTCATGTGGTGATTAAAAAAAAAAAATCTCAACTGGGCTGATGAAAATTGACAATTTGCATAAAAGCATTACATTAATTATTTAATAGTAATATTCATTATTTAATATTAATTAATAATATAATTATTAATATAATAATAATTATTTAATATTAATCTAAACTCAATACTACTAACTTGCAAATGGCATAATGGTTTAGTGATATCCTGTTTACCTGAATTTCTCCATTGCAATCTGAACTTGTTTCAGCTAAGCGAGTGTGAGAGATGCGCGTCCTCCAATCTGCACACACACAAACACACAAACAGCGGCTCATTAGCATGTTCTTTGTTGCTCTTGACATGTCAGTGAGTGTCTACGCACCTGAAACGATCCATCAATCGTTGCTCTTCACTGATCTTGCTGTAAGACCCTGCCAGCCGCAGATGTAAAGCACTGAGCATGCTAACTAGCTCTGAATGGAATCTCACGCATCCCACAATTTCTTAGTGAGCCGCTGCTTGACAGATACAATGCTTTAATCCTCCTCTCTGCCACCTGTCACTTTCCCTTCCATCGTCCTAATCGTTGGACTGAACTGTGATTGGTTGCATACAGGAAGGAGAGTGATACAGATAGTTTGCAGGTTTGCTCTAGTCTCACTTAGACATGGATATTTGAAGAGAGAAGCTCAATGTGCTTATGTATGTCAACATTTGGGTGCACAAATATTACTTCTTTTTTTTTTTTTGTAAATAATATAAAGATTATTGAATGTGATTGTGTTACTTGGCATTTCTTAGTAACTTTTTGTGGAATTTACTACCAATTTCTGAGTGAACATTATTTCCACACTATTTTTTTTTTCAGTGTATTTGTTTTTAATTTTTTGAGGCATTCAAACAGAAACATCTTAGATGAACATGATATATACATTACTGTTCATACTTTTTAAATACTTTTTATGAATATTTTTTGAAGAAATTAATCATTTTATTCAGCAAGGGCACAATAAATTGATAGTAAAGATATTTACAATATTATAAAATATTTCTATTTCAAATAACAGAATTCTGAAAAAAAAAATATGGTTTCTACAAAAATATTAAGCAGCACAACTGTTTTCAACACTGATAATACGATTTATTACATTATAAAATATATTAAAATATAAAACAGTTATTTTAAATTGTAAGAATATTTCAGTTTTACTGTACTTTACCGTATTTTGGGTCAAATAAATGCAGCTTTGGTGAGTGTTAGAGATCTTTCAAAAACATAAAAAATCTTAAACCACAAACTTGAGATCTGAAAATCTGAAAAATATAAAACCTGCAAAAAACTTCTGATCATAGAGCTGTGGCTGATCAAGCGGATGAAGTTTGCTTCAAAGAAAAATAGCTCCCTCCTCTTCCTCCTGAAGACCAAATCCACCCCAAACCAAACCCACCCTCCCTCTGTTTCTCTGAGCTTCAGAGCCCCACTGATGAAAGACTAACATGAGCAGATGCATATTGAGTTAGAGAACCAGCCATGATGAGCTTTCATCAATGTAGGGCCATGGAGAAGAACCGATGATGGTGGAACAGAGAGCAGAGGAAAGATGGGAAAGATTAGACTGAGACAAAGGACAGAAAGACAAAGGTTTCCTCCATTGAAAAAAATTTATAAATACAAAAAATAGGTAATTATTCCTCCATGGAATAAAAAAAAAAAGAGTAAAAAGGTGATTATTCCTCCACTGAATAAAAATAAATAAATAATTGCTGCTATTTATCATACAATTTAGACTTTTTTTCTGGCAATACTGAGAAAAAAAAGTCTTAAAATATATTAAATATGAGATACAGACTTGAAATTGCAAGAAAAAATGCCAAAATTGTGAGATAAAAAGTTGCATTAACCTTTTTATTTATTTATTTATTTAGTTAGTTAGTTAGTTAGTTAGTTAGTTAGTTAGTTAGTTAGTTAGTTAGTTAGTTTGTTTGTTTGTTTGTTTGTATGGATGGGTTTATTTTATTTTGTGTGGTCTGAAATTAAAAGAATTTAAAAAAAAAAAAAATTATATTTTGACTTTTTTTCTCATAATTATTACTAGTTTATATCTGAATTCTGAGTTTATTTCTGAAAGTTATGAATCTCAAAATTCACAGTCCTGAGCTGTGAGAAAGTCCAAATTGTGAGAAACTGTGAGAAAAAAATATATAAACAGTTGCAATTACCTTTTTAACTTTTTTATTCCATGGAGGAAATAGGCTTTCATAGAAAACAAGAAAAAATACTTAAGAAATTATTATTATTATTATTATTATTATTATTATTATTATTATTATTATTATACTTTTACTAAAATACTATTATTTACTAAGATATTGTTGTTGCTTTGATAATGATGACTGTTGTATAAAACACTACTAATCAGATTGCAGTGTGCATCAGCAGTTGAGTGTGCATCAGAGAGTCAGTGGTTACATCTCTCTCCATCATGAGCCTCAGATATAGATGCAGTAAGTTCAGCTCAGCCCCACTGCTCATTTAGTGGTTTTGGATCCATCATACAGCTGTAGGGAGTCTGGCTGTTACGACGTGCTCATGGAGATTTGAGATGCCCATCACATCCTACTCTCTGAGTGTGTGCAGGACACTTTCTGCTTCATGTACAGTGGCCGTCTCAGGGAATAACAATGTATCAGCTGTGAAGAAAACCACTCTCAGCCATTCAACATTTTAATTGTGAATGATCCAACACTCAATGGATCTGTGGAGGGATTTCAGCTTTTCTTAGGAGGTGAAAGCTGCAGGGAAACTATGTGATCATTTTATTCATGTGATGAAATAGACGCTCTTCAGTGAGATGAGAGCGACTAGGGAAGGACTGTCTGTTATTTCATGCCGTTGGCTCTCTGTAGAGCTGTCATGTGCTGAGCTATTACTAAAGAAAGCAGATCTTCATGCGTAACCCATTTTACTTTAGTAATGTGACACATTTCAGAGTAAAATGGCAAAAAATGTTGGGTGGGGCTTGTATCCGTTAGGAATTGATTGGATGGGTTTTTCCACATCAAGTTCTTTTGCATCATTTGAAGGATTTTTGTGTTCTCCAAATCTCTCTCTGAGCAGCTGTGATTTTAAGTAGATGCGTTTGGTTTCTGGGCACTGAAGCGTCTTCAGCTGACAGTATGGAGAGGTCAAGTTTGCCTTTGGTCCAATTTTGTGAAATCAAGTTGACAGCAGAGCTCTTTCGCTGAAAACAGCATTCATTTAGTTGGAATTTTAATGTCATGCACTTTCAACTTTGTCAAAGAACATTAACTACAAATAAAGATGTGGAAAATGGCACGTCTGCCGGAGTGCACAGCGGACACCTGATGGCTTTTAGTCTGGTGTGTTTTACAGCTGCTTGTAAAACACACACTGTAAATTTCTGTTGTTGGTCATAACATGATAAACTTGTAATTTGTGGTGTTATATTGGCACTTGTAAATACTACAGCTGTGTCTCTTGGACTAGAGACAGAGATGTGTTTGATGTGTTTTTTATATTAGATATGTCTAAATTATGAAACAGATCTTTGGATGTTTTACATCCCTTGTGGAAATGTATCAAGTGATTTTAAACCACATATAAATCCATTTAATAAGAATCACACCAATAGAGCTCAACACTGAATGTCCATTCCCATAAAGCATTGCAAAATGATATAGACTCAGTCTCTTCACACTTTCAAACTATATATATATATATATATATATATACACACACACACACACACACACACACACACTAATGTTCAAAAGTTTGAGGTTGCTAAGATTAAAATACAGTAAAAATGGTAATACTGTGAAATAATATTACAATTTAAAATAACTGTTCTATTGTATTATATTTAAAAATATAATTTATTCCTGTGATCAAAGCTGAATTTTCAACATCATTACTCCAGTCTTCAGTGTCACATGATCTTTCAGAAATCATTCTAATAAGCTGATTTGCTGCTCAAGAAACATTTCTGTTTATTATCAATGTTGAAAACCATTGAGCTGCTCCATATTTTTTGGTGGAAAGTTTTTTTTTTTTGCAATTTTTTTTTGCAATTTATTTTCTTTACCATCACTTTTGATCAATTTAGTGTATCTTTGCTGAATAAAAGTACTAAAAGAAAAAAAAATCTTACTGACTCCAACCTTTTGAACTTCTGCTTACGTCATTGACAATGCATCATGGGATGACGATGTTCAGTACACACGCACAAGATAATTCATCTGAAGTAGGCAATGACCCAGCACAAGTTTCTGGACTAATGGGCTTATGTTCTGGAGTGGCGCATTCAATCGAACATCTGTATAATGACTTAAAAATTGCTGTTCACAAATGGTCTCCATCCAAATTGATGAAGCAAGAGCAATTTTGCCAAGAAGAATGGGACAAAATCCAGTTTGAAAATGTGAACACACATTTAGACAATCTCAGCTGTAATCACACTATAAAAAAAAAAAAAATGTTCCTATTTATATTGAATTCATTCAAACTTTTTGTACCCTTTTATCTTTGCATGCTGTATACTTTTTACTTTTTAAACTATTTGTATAGAGAAATCATTAAATCACCATGAAAAAGTGTTAAACTGAGGTATTTCCTTTTATAAGGAGGCCTACTCATTTTAGGTGATGGTGTGAAGATACTGAATATAGATTGATTGAAAGTATGCATTTATTTTTGATTTTAACTATCTTGTAGAGATGTATCAAATCAAACCATGTCAAACTCATACTCAGCAATCTTTCAAATCTTAATTAAATCTCTTTTAAAAAGTGCAGTGACCCATAAAATGGTCCATTTAAAATAAAAGCTAAAACTGGCAGATTCCTCTTTTTTATGATCAGATGTCACAGCATTTCATGACATGCATAATTAAAAGACAGATTACATAAAAAGGCATTTTTAGAAACTTCTTGGTGCCCCCGACTTTAAACAAACATGGCACTCTTGGCCATAATACTGATGCGCTTGTGTTAGACAAAGGAAAATCTGTCTGTTTTAGGTTTGAAAAAAAACAACAACAAAAAAAAAACAAATGTGCTTTATGTGAATGGATGTGATGAATATGAATTGACTTTAATGTAAGCCAGTTCTCTGTACTTTTCAAAAGGAGCAACTGAAACATTTAGAGATTTTGAAGCTTGCTTGGCAAAATGGAAATGGGTGTCCATGTGTTGCTACAAAGAGACAAGACTTCAAAGATGGACACAACAATGATTACTTCTAACTATGAAGTCCTGCTCTGTACAGGATGCTCTGGCAAACATTTATGGAAGCCTGTTTCTGTGGAGAAAAAAATCATGCTTTAATAAATATATGTAGATCAAAATTATGATACAAAGTAAATATTATGACAAAGTCAAAATTATGAGATACCAAGTCATATTAATGAAAAAAAAAATTGAAATTGATATATCCATTTTTTAGTATCTATTTTTTCCATTCTTTGTGACCTGGTATCTCATCATTTCAATGTTTTTATATACTTTATGTATCAACACATTTTTAATTTTTATCTCATAATTGTGACTTAGTATCTCTTTATTTCCATTTTTACATAATTTTGACTAAGTCACAATTATGAGATAAAAGAATTGAAATAAAGTTAAAGCTATGAAAGTTGAAATAAGTCAAAATTTAGATAAAGTATACAGTATGCCAAAACAATGAAATTATGAGATACTAAGTCAATAATAAAAAAATTAAAAATTATATCAAATCAAAATTATAAACAAAAAATCGAAATTATGAGATAAAAAATTCTAAATTGAGATTGAAATTGTCAGTTGTGACAAAAATGACTTTTTATCTTATAATTATGACCATTTTATATCAAAAATGGTAGTTATGAGATATTAGGTCACAATTGAGATAAAAATTCAAAACTGAGATAAAAAGTATATCAAAATATCGAAATGAGATACTAAGCCATAATTATAAGATAAAAAGTAGTAAATGAGATCAAATCAAAATTATGACAGTCGAAATTATGAGATAAATTATAATTATGAGATAATTCTAAACTGAGATTGAAATTATGAGAGTTAAATTATAGTCAGTTGTGACAAAACTGACAAATTTGACTTTTTATATTAGAATTATGACAGGATTATGACTAACCCTAACCCAATTTTGAGTTTTTATGTAATAATTATGATTTACCAAAGGACAATTTTATTTTTGTACGTGTAATGGCAATGGGCTTCTATACTACTTTCTACAAGACCGGGTGAACATTTTCATATAAAAAATGGAAAGTATGAGATACTAAGTCACAATTAGTAGAGATAAAAATTCAAAATTGATATAAAGTTGAAAATCAAAAATTATGAAAAGGTCATTATGAAAAGTAAAAAGTATATAAAACATCAAAATTATGATACTAAAAAATGTAAAATGAGATCAAATCAAAATTATGACAAAAAGTTGAAATTATGAGATAAAAAGTCTAAACTGAGATCGAAATTGTGACAGTTGAAATTATTGTCAATTGTGACAATAAGCATGTCTGATGAGGAACTAGTCGCTGGATTTTTAAAACGAGCTTAGTGTCATCAAATCTTAGAAAGATATCAAAAACGTGGGTTTTTTTTTTTTTTTTTTTTTTTTTTTGTTGTTGTTTTTTGCCAGAAGAAGTTTCAAAGTGGACCAGATGGTAAACAAAAGTTGCTAACTTCTTTAAAACAAGGACTCGTTTAATAAATTTATTATTATCTATTGTTGTCTCCATGAAGAACCTTTAACATCCATGGAACCATTCCATTCCATAAAAGGTTCTTTATAGTGAAAAAAAGGCTCTTCAGATTATTAAAGTGATCTTCACACGAAGAAAAAATGCTTAAGAACTTACCACTGAAATGGTTCACCCAGTTCTGGTTCTTCACCCAAAAAGTTTCTTCTATGGCATCACTGAAACCCCCTTTGTTTTTAAGTGTGTTTAGTGGAGATGTTGGTCTCCCCTGGGTAGACATTGTAAGGTCCTGACAACATACTACTATCAGGGTGATGGTACGAGAAGGGAAGAGAGGACAGCACAATGTTGGGCACTCGACACCTGTTCGTCACACCCTCCGTAGCCTTCTCCATCTGTCACTTCTGGGTTCAGTGTTTTGTCACACAAGTTCCACAAGCTCCTCTGGAGGTGGCACACTGTGAAGTTTCCCAGTCCCAGAGCACCCTGGAGCTGTGGAGGAGACTTGATCTCTGATCAGAGCTGAAGCCTGAGTCGCTTGCTCGCTTTTGTCACATCCTGTCAAGCTTTGTGTGAACTTCCTTCATGTGCCTGTGTGTGAAAAGAAAGAGGTCCTATTTTGGAACTGATGATACTGTGCGTGTTAAAGAGCGAGGAAGAGTGAGCGTGGGCGTTCGTGAGATCCTAAAATTGTTCAGGAATCAGCTGCCGTTCCCTTCGTACCCTCTGAGATAATGAGAGGGGGAACTAGAAAGAGAGCAGGGGTGGGGAGAGAAAAGAGAGAGCAGAACTTTGATGATGGGGAGAGAGTTGCGTACGGAGTGGGAAAAAAGAAAGAAAAGTGAAAGACTCAAGGGAGAAGGGAGGAGATGAAAGGAGAGGTGCCCGGTGGTCAGATGATGCAAACAACAGTCATATGACATTTTCTGCTGCCTGCCTAAAATACACCAGGTAAACAGATACAATCAAACTGTCCCAAAATCAATTACTTCAGTGGGATTGCTCTTGCCCAAAGACATGCTTTAGATGTCTAGAGGTCCCGGAAGGAGCAGAAAGGGCCCTTTTTAGACTGATATCCTGCCAAGGGTGACCTTTCTCACAAAGGCCACTTCCACTGATGTGCAAATCACAGATCTGAAGCGTCCAAAGCCCAGATGATTTTATTTACATGGAAATCATTTCATCACTTCAAACTTCAAAACTAATTTTCATCCCTAATTTGAATTTAATTAACTCAATGGATAGATAAATAGACATTTGGGTCATATTTCACCTCCAAAAGAAAATATAATGTAATGCAAAATTTACATTTGTATAATGTAATGTTTTATTTATATATATAATGTAATATTTTGTAATTATTAACATTTTTTAACTTGTCTAGTTTTCATTATTGTAATGTAATTATTGTAATGCAACATATAAATTAAAAAAAAAAAATTAAAAACTTTTATAAAAAATTTAATAAGAATCTACAATTTATATAATGTTGACATGAGTATATTGGGTCATGTTTCACCTAGGAAAAATAAATAAATAAATAAAATTTGTATATCTATTATAATGATAATAATAATTATTATTATTATTATTATTAAACTGAGATGAATGACACAAAATAAAAAACATAAAAATCGAATGTTTCATTATTGATGAATTTTTCAAAAAAAAAATTCTGTTTATTACTGTGAAGCTGCTTTGACACAATCTGTATTGTATAAACCACTTCATAATAAATGTGACTATTTAAAGCATTTAATAATATAAATTACTGAATATATATATATATATATATATATATATATATATATATATATATATATATATATATATAGGTGAAATGTGACTATATTTGGCCACAGACAAACAGCAGAGATGCTCTTTCAGTAGTGCAGCAGAAAGTCTGTTATAAACACACATACTGTAGTGCAATCAAGCCAGACAGTGCCAGACAAAGCTTGAATGCATTAGCGGTATCTGTAAAAGAAAGAAAACTCATTACTCCTTACTGATGTAACAGCGAAGAATAATCTGTGGTTGGGCTCAGCAGGAAGAGCAGGAGACAACGTTTTATTTTCTAATGGCAGCAGGGAAGGTAAAAGTCTAGCTGTGCTTCTTTGAACACTATGGTAGAATAAATGATGGTTTAAAAGAGCTCCAATATTACGGAAAGGAATTGTCCATTATGAAACGATTTTTCCACTGTTCTCTACTCTCCCAATGAGTCTGATGGCTTTGATCTTCCTGATCAGACGCACAGAGGCCTGGAATCACCTGAGATGGTGTTGATCCCTCCTGCTGTTCAGATGGACTATATATAGATGGACTGCACCAGCAAAACCATCTTCAGCACATCAAAAATCTACTGTAAATTTACAGGGTTTTCCAACTTTTTAATCCAACTATTTAGCACCGCATCAGTTGCATGCTGTTAATTACACAAGTAAGACCAATGCTAACAGTCACAGCTGGTACATTTTTCTAAATAATCTTGAAATGGGTCTAATTTTGCCATCAAATGAATAAATTACTTTTGGAAATACATTAAAAGAGAAAACAGTTATTTTAGATTGTAATATTATTTCATAATATGACTTTATTTCATAATATGTTTTTTGTTTTTTGTTTTTTTACTGTATTTCTACCTATCTATCTATCTATCTATCTAAAAATATTTTTAAAAAGTATTTATTTTTACAATAATGTAATATAAATTCTATAATATTAAAATATCATATATATATATATATATATATATATACATATATATATATATATATATATATATATATATATATATATATATAGATAGATAGATAGATAGATAGATATAGTTTTAGAAACAAACTAGAATTTAATTGACAAGATTTATATATAGAAGTTAAATATGACTATATTGGGACATATTTTATCTAAAACAAAATATATATATATTAAAAACATTTTTATCTCACTCAATTTTTTAAGGAAAATAAATATATTTTATTATAGATATTATATAATATTTTGCATAAATCCTTATCAGAATAGAATAGAATAGAATAGAATAGAATAGAATATCCTTGTATGGGTTAAGTTTTAAATGGTGTTTTAATTTTTCATTTATGACGTGTCCAAAGATTGATTATTACGTCACAAAATGTTACTGTTACATTTTCAAAAAATTATAGTTGCATATACAAAATCATTGTCTTTTCTAACTGATATAGCACACCACACATGCAGTACACACACATTAGGCTGAAGAAGAAAAAAATAACAGATCATTCCTTATATTAATCTTGCAAATGTGTAGCTGCAAGTTTGGACTTAACTTTTGCAAGTGTAACAAGATGTGTTGTGTGAAGTGTTACCATGATGTTTGACACAGTATTGTAGCCTCACAATCTTCCTGCTGTCAGTAAGGAAGGTCATGAACCAGGAGACACTGAGCTTGTTTCCCAGTCGGATCTGCAGGTTGGTGTTGAAGGCAGTGGAGGAGTCAAAGATCACACCTCGAGCTGTGGAGCAAGCTTGTCTGCTGCTTCGTGATCGGCGGCTAGAGAGCAAATGGCCTGTAGAGTCTCTGGGGACTGAGGCGCTCCGTCATTGACACCAGGACCATGCAGGGAGACACCTTCATCATCCTCAGAGACAGAGAAAACAAGTAATGAAGAGCCCCACAGAGTGGCTGGCACATGTCCTGAGGGCTTCCTGTGGCCTCCATCAAGGCCCTGGGCTTGATTTGTGCAGAGTTTCCTCAGCTCTCTCCTCTCCTCATCAACACACATCATCTTGAGCAGGGCTGGGGACTTCAAATGACGTCACAAGGAGGAGGTGGAAAGGTACCTGAGATGGTTTCAAGAGAAAAGAAATATATTATTATATATAATAATAATCATATATAATATATATAATATACTACTTTTTTCTTAAATCGAGTTAGACAATTAAAAAAAAAAACAATTATAAAAAGAAAACATGCTGAAATACTTTTATTTTTTGTGTGACTCATAAATTATATTCTACAGATTGTAGATTTATAAAAAGATACAAAATGTATATAATAAATGTTTATGATAGATAGATAGATAGATAGATAGATAGATAGATAGATAGATAGATAGATAGATAGATAGATAGATATTCATATAACATGCTAAAACATGCTAAAATACTTTTTATTTCCTGGGTGACATATGGCTCCATATAGTCATATTTCACCTCTCTCTTTCTCTCTCTCTCTCTCTCTCTCTCTCTCTCTCTCTATATATATATTTTTATATATAGTTTAATCACGTTTAATCACGTTTAATCACGCAGACCTAAAGAGTGTGTTCCCTAAAATACACCAACATGTGAACTTTCCAACACGAGGAAACAACACTCTGGACTTTGTTTACACAACCCAGAGAGGAGCTTACAAGGCCCTTCCCCTCCCCCATCTTGGCACCTCAGACCACATCACTGTCATGCTAATGCCTGCATACAGACCGATCGTTAAAGTCACCAAACCTGTTCACAAACAGATACAAGTGTGGCCAAAAGGGTCGTCAGAGGCACTTCAAGACTGTTTTGACACCACTGACTGGAATATGTTCAAGCAGGCTGCCACATATAATAACACCACAGACCTCCAAGAGTACTCAGAGACTGTCACTGCCTACATCACCAAGTGCATTGATGATGTAACAGTCACAAAGACCATCACTGTCCGGGCCAACCAGAAGCCATGGCTGACAGGGGAGGTCCACAGACTCCTGAAGGCTCGGAACGCTGCTTTTAGAGCCGGAGATGAGGTGGGCCTGAGGACAGCTAGGGCCAATCTATCCCGCGGCATCAGAGAGGCCAAGAGACAGTACTCCAGGAGGGTAGCCCATCGCTTCAGCGACAGCAGAGACACTCGGAGCCTGTGGCAGGGGATTCAGACCATTACGGACTACAAGCCCCCACCGCGCACCTGTGACAGCACCATCCCCCTGCTGAATGAGCTGAACGCCTTCTTCGCTCGCTTTGAGGCACAAAACAGCACCACTGCACAGAAGACCCCACCTCCTCCCGGCGACCAGGTGATGACGCTGTCCCCGGACAGTGTGAGGAGATCCCTCAGCAGGATCAACACACGAAAAGCTCCGGGTCCTGACAACATTCCTGGTCGTGTACTGAGAGACTGTGCAGCGGAACTCACTGATGTCTTCACAGACATTTTCAACATCTCGCTGAGTCAGGCTGTTGTCCCCACATGCTTCAAGGCTACCACCATCATTCCAGTCCCGAAGAAGTCATCTCCATCCTGCTTCAATGACTACCGTCCAGTCGCACTTACTCCGATCCTCATGAAGTGCTTTGAACGGCTAGTCATGCACCACATCAAGTCTGCCCTCCCCCCCTCCCTGGACCCCTTCCAGTTTGCATATCGGTCCAACCGCTCGACCGATGATGCCATCGCCACTGCCCTCCACCCAGCCCTCACACATCTGGACAAAAAAGACTCATATGTCAGAATGCTGTTCATAGACTTCAGTTCAGCATTCAACACAATCATCCCTCAACAGCTCATTCACAAACTGGTCCAGCTGGGGCTCAACACCTCTCTGTGCAACTGGCTGTTGGACTTCCTGACTGGGAGACCTCAGGCAGTACGGGTCGGCAGTAACACATCCAGCACCATCACACTGAACACAGGGGCCCCCCAAGGATGTGTGCTGAGCCCCCTCCTCTTCACTCTGCTGACCCACGACTGCACACCGTCACATAACTCCAACCTTTTCATTAAGTTTGCGGACGACACGACTGTGGTGGGTCTCATTAGCAACAGAGATGAGACAAACTACAGGAGCGAGGTGAGCCGCCTGGCCGGGTGGTGCAGTGACAACAATCTCTCTCTGAATGTGGAGAAGACGAAGGAGATTGTTGTTGACTTCAGGAGAGTGCACACTCAGCATGCTCCTCTGACCATAAACGGTGCGACCGTGGAAAGAGTGAGCAGCACCAAGTTCCTGGGTGTGCACATCACAGAGGACCTTTCCTGGACCAACAACACTGTAGCACTGGCCAAGAAAGCACAACAGCGTCTCTACTTCCTCCGCAAACTGAGAAGAGCCAGAGCCCCGGCCCCCATCATGTACACCTTCTACAGAGGCACCATCGAGAGCATCCTTACTAGCTGCATCACTGTGTGGTATGGCGCTTGCAACGCGTCCTGCCGCAAGTCACTTCAACGCATAGTGAAAGCAGCTGAGAGGATCGTTGGTGTCTCTCTCCCCTCCCTCCAGGACATCTACAACACCCGTCTCACCCGCAAAGCCCTCTGCATTGCAGGTGATCCCACCCACCCGACACACAGCTTCTTCAGTCTGCTGCCATCAGGGAGGAGACTGCGGAGTCTCCAGGCCAGGACCAGCAGACTGAAGGACAGCTTCATCCATCAGGCTGACAGGAAGCTGAACTCCCTCCCGACCTTGCCCCCCCTCCCCTCTTTTGCCCCACGCACCACTGAACTCTGACCCTCCAACCCCCCCCTCCCTTTCCCACTTACAAACTGTGACCCGCACTAGTCACTTTGTGCAGCATTGGACTGATCACTACCCCATCCAGCATTGACTGCAAACTACCTCCTAGGTCAGTTTAATTAAGACTGTTCTCTGAGCTCTTTAGCTCTTCATCACTTTAACACTGATAAGCTCTTTTGCACTACACTCATTACATCTGCACAGTTTTTTTGCACTACACCCATTATATCTGCACAGTTTTGTTTATTTAATGGTTGCACTATCTGCCATGTGCCTTACGCCACTTTAACTATCTCTTTTTTACAATGTCCTTATTGCATATCTGTATAGTTTGTATTTATATATATTTAAACTGTAACTATCTGTTTTTTTACATTACTGTTAGTGTTTAGTGTTAACTGTATGCACCAAGGGTCTGAGAGTTACGCAATTTCAATTCTCTGTATGTATGTGCTGTACATGTGGTGGAATTGACAATAAAGCTGACTTTGACTTTGACTTTGATATATATATATATATATACAGTGCCACTTGAAAGTTTGTGAACCCCTTGCAGAATCTGTGAAAATGTGAGTAATTTTAACAAAATAAGAGAGATCATACAAAATGCATGTAATTTTTTAATTAGTGCTGTCCTGAGTAAGATATTTTACATAAAATATGTTTACATTTAGTCCACAAGACAAAAAAAAAAAAAAAAATAGCTGAAATTATTAAAATAACCCCATGCAAAACTTTGTGAAAACTTTGGTTTGAAAAGAAAAGTTTGGTTCTTAATACTGTGTGTGATTACTTGGATGATCCACGACTGTTTTTTGTTTTGTGATGGTTGCTCATGAGTCCCTTGTTTGTTCTGAACAGTTAAACTGAGCACTGTTCTTCAGAAAAATCCTCCATGTCCTGCAGATTCTTCAGGTTTCCAGCATCTTTTGGATATTTGAACCCTTTCCAGCAGTGACTATGATTTTGAGATCCATCTTTTCACACTGAGGACAATTCAGGGACTCAAACACAACTATTAAAAAAGGTTCAAACATTCACTGATGCTCCAGAAGGAAACACGATGCATTAAGATCCGGGGATGAAAACTTTTGAACAGGATGAAGATATCCAAATTTTTCTTATTTTGTAGAAATATAATTTATTTTTTTTCCATTTAGTACTGGCCTTCGGAAGCAGCAGAAGATACTTGCATGTTTCCCGGAAAACAAATTAAGTACAATTTACGTTTCTGCTCTTAATGCATTGTGTTTCCTTCTGGAGCATCAGTGAATGTTTGAACCTTTTTTAATAGTTGTGTTTGAGTCCCTGAATTTTCCTCATTATGAAAAGATGGATCTCAAAATCATACAGTCACTGCTGGAAAGGGTTCAAATATGCAAAAGTTGCTGGAAACCTGAAGAATCTGCAGGACACGGAGGATTTTTCTGAAGAACAGTGCTCAGTTTAACTGTTCAGAACAAACAAGGGACTCATGAACAACCATCACAAAACAAAAAACAGTTGTGGATCATCCAGGTAACCACACACAGTATTAAGAACCAACGGTTCACAAACTTTTGCATGGGGTTATTTTAATAATTTCAGCTATTTGTTTGTCTTGTGGACTAAATGTAAACCTCTTTTATGTAAAATATCTTACTCAGGACAGTACTAAATAAAAAATAACATGCATTTTGTATGATCTCTCTTATTTTGTTAAAATTACATTTTCACAGATTCTGCAAGGGGTTCACAAACTTTCAAGTGGCACTGTATATATATTTGTGATATAAATTAAAAAATTCAATCAAGTTTATTTGTATAGCGCTTTTCACAATACAAATCGTTACAGAAAGCAGCATTACAGAAAATTTAAGTTTCTACATTATATTTAGTACTAGCTTATCGGTGGTGACTAGTTGTCAAGTTGATGTCCATATGGCAGAAATGTACAGGGAAAAAAAAGTATAAATTATGTGAAATATTTTAAAATAATTATATATATTTTGACATTATAGATAGATAATATTGATAGATTACATAGATTATAAATATATAAAAATGTATATATTATATAAAATGTATATAATAAATAAATAATATATAAAAATATAATATAATACTATATAATAATAAATCATATATCAAATGTATATAATAAATGTTTATGTGAAATATTTAAAATAAAAGATATTGTGAAATATTACCATTTAAAATAATTTTTTTCCCCCTGTGGTGGCAATATACTGTCACTTTTAATCAATTTAATGCATCCTTGCTGAGAAAAGTATTAATTTCTTTAAAAAAATAAATAAATAAATAAAAATAAAAAAAATCTTACCCCAAACTATTTTGGCAATTAACTCTATTAGATTTAGTCCCCCAAGCCAATTTTACTCACATTTTGTACTTGATATGTGTTCATTCTGGATCTTCTGTTTCCACTCCAGTATATGACAACAGCATGTGAAACTCCACTGACAGTTAATATGTAGTTTCACAGCCCTACTTTTAGGGCACAAACCTTCCTTTAACATCAATACAGAGCTCAGCATTAACTCCAGTGAACTAGGACCTTTCCCAAAAGAGGCCAATTTTTCCTCAGCGCTGTCTATTGTTCCACTCTACCGTCCCTGAAATTATCTGTCCGTTCTGTCTCCCCCATGGAAAGTCCTGCAGTGAATAGCAGAGCATGTCTGCAGCAATTAGCAGCTGGCAAAGTGCTACTTTTGTGCTTTGATTAAATGTAATATCCAATTAATGACACACATTTACAGCATTCTGCACGCAGCAGTGAAAGGGCTGACGGTGTCTCTGAGAAGTTGATTTGATAGTTCAGCAAGGGCCATGATGGGACCTCAGAAAAATAATGCATTAGGGTAATACAAATGTAAAGGAACCAGGAAGTGAGTGAAAGACAGGCAGATATGGATGAGTTTTCAAATAGAGGCACTTTTGACTACATAATCTTTAAAAATGAAACTTATATTAAAAAACATATATGTATATATAGATGTCTCATGAGGCTGCATTTATTTGATCAAAAATACAGTAAAATGGATAATATTGTAAAATATTATTACAATTTATTATAGCTGTTTTCTATTTGAATATATTTAAAAATGTAATTTATTCCTGTGATGCAAAGCTGAATTTTCAGCATCATTACTCCAGTCTTCAGTGTCACATGATCTTTCAGAAATCATGCTAATATGCTGATTTGCTGCTCAAGAAACATTTCTTATTATTATCAATATTGAAGATAGTTGTGCTGCTTCACATTTTTGTGGAAAAACCTTTTTTTTAGGATTCTTTGATAGTAAGAACGTTCAGAGTATTATGTTTATTTTATTTGAAACAGAAATGTTTTCAAAAATCTTTTGTAAGATTATTAATGTATTTATTGCCACTTTTGATCAACTTAATGCATCCTTGCTGAATAAGTGTTAATTTCTTTCAAAAATAAATAAATAAATAAATAATTGCACTTAATTTTGGACATATATATGAAAATTAAATGTTTGTGTGTGTGTGTTTGTGTGTACAGTATATATTAACCATTATAATTCGAATCTTGCCACATAAACAATATTTATTTTTCTTGTAAAAATTATAAAAATATTAAAAAGATAAGAAATAAAAAATAAAGTGCAAGTAGAATTTCTCTGATTTTAAAACTTTTTATAAAACTATATAGGGGAAGGAGAAGCCTTATTTAACGTTTCAACAGCGAAAAAAAAAAAAGAAAAAGAGAAAGAAAAATAAAATGATCTATGCTTTAAAACTAGAACACATTAAGAAAAACTTTTTTTTAATATCATAGTCCTAGGGGACAGTACAGTTCCCTCCTAAAAAGTTTTTTTTTTTTTAAAAAAACACCCACGTACAGACAGACAGACGGAGCGAACGAGAATCAAACAGAAAGGAAGTAAAGCTCAGGACAGTAGCGGCCTGTCAGCTGAAGATGACTGCATTTGCATTAACATGCCTTCACGGCGCTGGTGGGGGGCGCTCGCTAATGGAAACCCTTCAAGGTAGCATTTTGGCTGCCCACTCCTTGCAATCCTTCAGTGGTCATAAGATTTGTGTTGACAGGCTATTAGAGCACAGCCACCCCGATAGAGGAGCAAGGGGGAGGACGGCTTATGAGATGTAAAGATGGCATAGGGAATGATTGTTTATGGAGAACTGACCTTCTTCACCTCTATGCCCTCCTCGTATCAGTAGCAAGAAATTATCTTCTTTTTTTATGGTTATTAATTAAGAGGCGTGACATGCTCTGCTGGAATGGGGGATCACAGTCATGCTGATATATTTAATATCAGATGTTATCATCTTTGACTTTAGATGTCATCAACAGCAATATAGCAATGCAAATGCTGCTTGTCTGCATGTAAATAATTGTAATTGGTACTTCACAGGGCATGATGGGATATGTTATCACCACTGAAGGGCATTGCTGCCAGCTGCCCACTGTCCTGTCAACATATATCATACACTGTTTTATAGCGCTGGCTAAGAAATATGTTCATAAATGATTGCACGCTTTAAACAGTGACATAATCAAAACTGATGCATTCTGGGATGCACAGTTTGCCGCCACAAGCCCAGACCTCATGACACTTTGAAGGCTGATTTAAACATGAGTCATCCACACATGCATGTTATTCTTACTGACACTTGTTCATGGCATACTGTACCATCAAAACTTCTGTAAATTACACTACGAATATTCGAAATGATTCTTTATTACATCCTTAATGCTGCTTGAACGTATTAAATTGGAAAAAAATGTTCGATAATAAGTTAAATGCTGTTTTTTATCTTCTATTCATCAAAGAATCATGAAAATATCTATCATAGTTTATATAAAAATATGAAGCAGCACAACCGTTTTCAACATTGATAATAATCAGAAATGTTACTTGAGCAGCAAATTAGCATATCAGAATGATTTCTGAAGGATCAAGTGACACTGAAGGCTCGAGTAACAATGCAGAAAATTCAGGACCAAATTACAATTTAAAATATATTAAAATAGTATGGAAGTTTATTTCTGCCATAAAATAAAAATATTTAAAAAGTCATTGCAACTTTTTATCTCACAATTCTGACTTTTTTTTCTCAGAATTCTGAGTTTAAATCTCACAATTTTGACTTTTTTATATTAATTAACATATATTAAAAGAATGAAATGTGAGATATAATTTAAGAATTTTGGAAAAATAAGTCAGAATTATGAGATTTAATGAATAAATCAATAAATAATAAAATCTTCTTTCCATGTCAAAAATATGCTTCCATTAAAAAATAAATAAATAAAATAAAATATAACGAAAGTTTAAATTTGCATGAAGAAAATGAGGCCTAATTAAAGTTAGCATTGGGTACAATTATAAAAAAAAAAAAAAAAAAAAATCGAAATGGTCCTAAATATGCTTCATTTTAAAAATATCATTTAAAATAAACATTTGTTTAATAAAAAAAACTAATAAATAAATAAATAAACTAATAAATAATATGTATATTAATGTATTGATTTTAGGATGAAATACAACATAGACATGTTCCTAATAGTTTTCATGACATTCATCCAGGCAGAGCTCAGCATAACTCTGGAAATCAAACATGGCCTCCTTCCATCCTAATCATGTGAGAACAGCCTCTTGTTTCCACACTCTGTGCCCTCCTGGACCGAACGAGCTGCCCCATTCTGCTGGATGACAAACACCCGGCCCAGGGACAGCTGATGACTCTGACTGTGGCAGACAGATGGGGTGACCGTGCCTATGCTGAAAAATGAACACAGAGATGAGAGAACATGAAAAATAATGGAAAACACTATTATGACTTCTCTTTTCTTCTACAGATATCAACGTTCCTTGCATACAGTGTGCAAGCACTCCTTGTGGCGACTTTGAGAAGGCGTGTGAAATGTGTGAAATGAAGCTTGATTAACTAAAGCGTCTGCATTGATGTACTTGTCTATGTATATCGGCATCACTTTAAGATTATTTTAACCAAAGTGGTCCATCACACTGACTCTTATCTTATCAGGTTAATCACCTCATAAGAAATATTTTGATATTTTCCATTTTCATGTTAATTTTAGGTACTTAGGTAAGTATGTTTTGATTTTGTCATTTATTTATTGTCAATACAGTTTTTATTTATGTTTATTTCATTTTTCATTTTAGTTATTTTAGTACTATATTGAATTTTGCATTGGCGATTCGTTTTTGTTTACAAATTGCACTTTAACAGTGTACTTAAGTATGCAAAAAAGTCATGAAAGTGTCTCTATTAAAGTACAGTGGCCTTATTTCATTACTATTATATGCAAGTACAGTTTTTTAAAATATGCTTTAAGATTTGAAGCACTACAATTGCACATTCAATACAATTATACACACTTTTTTATAATGAAAAGCATGCGCATTTAGAGAAATACAGATGGATTCCTATTACTTCGTTCATCTGAGCTTAGCTGATAAATGTAAAAGCCTTGTTTTGGTGCGGTGATGATGTGTTACATGAGGAGATGTTGTCTGGACACATTAGCGTTCACACTACAAATGCAATGTGGCCATATGCATCCCTAAACACTCTCCAAGACACATTGGACCCTGTTTACACACGCTTTCACGCTGCATATCGCTGAAATACACGGAATAAATGTGGTGAAGCGTGCTCTCAACCATGGCTAGTCAACATCGATATGTGGGAGAAGTTAGTGGACGTACTGAGGAATGAAGAGAGCAAATGAAGTCCGACGTGTAGGCAGTAAATTGGCAAACGGAGTGGATCGTGTGTCAATCAAAACAGCTGTTATCTCAGCAGGTGTGCATGTATGCCTTAAAACACGCCTGCCTTCAGCTTCAGAACTCTTCACGTTTGAGGAAACCTTCACGTCTTCTGAGTTTTTAAACAGCCGTGATCACTAGCAGGTTTCCGGCTTCGGAACGAATGATGTTCTATAAACAGTGAGTCGCTGTAATTTTGACTTAATTCAATGGCAATTCATTCCAGGGTTTCATCAAACATCACAAGAAGCGAAACGAAAGGGGAAAAAAAATAAGTGTGCAGAGACGCACGGTGCTGCTCTCCCTGTAATTACAGCTATTGATGAAAGGCAAAGAGCACTTAACGTGTAATTATGAATCTTTTGGAAGCAACAGCTGTTGTCACGATGATGCCTAAGCGATACAGAAAGGGAATGATGCATAGAAAGGAACGAACCCCCACAATGAGTTATATCATATAACTATTGTGTTTCAATGAAAAAAACTTTATTTATTTATTTTTGGCACTTCAGTCCTGAATATCTGAAACAAAAAAACTCAATATTTGTGTTTTAGTGAATTCATTTTAGTGAAGTAATTTTATGTTTGATGTGTAATAACATCCTGCCTCTTCCCAAATGGCAAGGCTGAAGATAAATTTACTGAAGTGCAATTCAAAGAAATTCAGCACAAGTAAAATAAGTGTTCTTCTAACTTGGTCCATAAAATTTATTTTAAAATCCAATAAATTAAAAAAAAAAAAATATATATATATATATATATATACACACACACATATACACATACAGGTATAGAATTCAGGATTTAAATATAATTGAAAATAAACAGTAAATATGTAAAACAAATGTTACAAAATTAACAAGACATGTTCAAAGATTCTGCACATCAATCAAATTATCAAAACATTTAATGTCTTCTGATGTTTCTTGGTAATTCATACTAAAATAATTAAATATATTACCTGAAAATACACTTATAGATTATATAATTATAGACCCTAATTTGATCAATTCAGATTCAGCATCCAGTTCACTACAATATTATTTCAAACTGAGATTTCATAAATAAAATCTGTGATTAAACAAATTTGATTTACCTAAGATAAATTAATAAAATGATAAAATCGATAAAATAAGGACTAAAAAACTAAAATGAGTTTAGCAAGAAACATAATGAAATTGAACTGCAAAAAATAAATAAGTATAAATATGTATACACCTGTGGTATAGCAGGGGTGTTTATTTATTTAGTCTAATCATAGTTAAATAAAACTAAATCTATATATATTAACAATTGCTACTTGAAATGAAATACACCTTCCCTGAAATAAAACAGAAAAAAACAATTTTATTTTATTTTAGATAATTGCCAAGGCAAAACATCTAATTTTCTTTAAGTTTAAACTGATGTACTAAAACTAAAATAAACTAAAATAAAACTATGTAGATATAAACAGAAAATGCTAATAAAAATGACAAAAAACACACAATTACTAAAACTTAATATATAATGATAATAATGAATTCAAAATATTAATAAAACAATAACGATTGACTGTAAAATAACACTAGCTCTAAAATACTGAACTAAAACTAAAATTGTATGTCAGTGGAAATATATTCACAGATATGCATTTCACATGTCATGGAGAATTTACATTTATTATGATTTTGTATACTTTAGCACTGTATTTTTCAATAAATGCTCATAAATACTAATTTCAAATGTACCCTTTATGTCTCTTAAACGTTCAGGAATATAGTCCCTTCAAACCACATTTAGAAAGAGACATCCCTGGTCTTTAAAAGGCATGACCAAACCATTTTCCTCACTCATGTTCACCGCTGTGACATCCGGAATCATCTGGCATGTGTTTGAGCTTCAGAGTTTGCATATCTATTTCTTGTCAGGAGCTCATAACTGCACAGGTGAATGACAGGTGACATTGAACCACGTCAGTACAGCCCATACATTACTGCACGTGCTGTCGCATTTACTTTCTCCTCACCTCATTTTATTCTGTTCTTCCTTCCTCCATGTGTCCCTCTCCTGGGTCCACGTGCTACACATCCGAGTCCTTGTTTGCCCGCTTTGATTAAGATGGAAATCAATCACCCGCACTGGAGGATAATACAACCAAAGAATGTTATATGAGGGCCATACTTTGCATTAAATCTCTCTACTTTGAGAAACTTAAAAACTTAAGTTCAGTTGCTGCCTTAAATTTTTAAGTGTAATTAAGTGAAAAGGCTTGTACATGTCATTTCAACTTAAATTACATTAAACTGACTTCAAAAATCAAGTCAATTTCATATAAAAAAACTTATAAAAAAAAATGTGTTAATGTAAAAAAGTAATGTAAAGTTGCCATGACTAACAGATCATTTCATATTTCCAGTGCACTCGCCAAAGATGGTTGCTATGTGGTTGCTAGGGTTTTTTGGGGGTTTATAGACTTCTAGGAGTCACTTTTGAAATTCAAATGCTCAGCTTTAATCTCGACTCATACTTCAGCTAAAAAAAACAAAACATTAAAAACAATAATTAAGCAGTTAACATTAATGCACTATAAATATAACAGAGTAGAACAAGAATTAAAGAGTGCAATGCTATTTTATTAATCATATGTTCTTGTTTTGTTGTTTTTATCTTTGTTTTACCATTTTCAATTATAGTTATATTTTTCATTTTCATTTTAGTTCCATTTTGTTGTTTGTCATTTTTACTAGTTTTCCTTTTCTTTTTTAAATGTATATACAGTTTCATTAATTTTAGTTATATTTTCTGTTTTCACTTAATTTTATTTAGATTTTTACATTTTTTTATTTCCTTGTCTTTCTTTTTTAAATGTCTACACATTTTTCATTAATTTTAATTATATTCTGTTTTCACTATTAATTTTAGGTACTCTTTTTGTTTATTTTGTTTTTGTCATTTTTTATCATTTTTGTTTTTCTATTCTAAATGTCTAGCTCCCTTTCAGTCGGTCACTCTCGACGTCACGTCGGTAATGACCGACTTTGGGATCTCGCTTAGAGAGACCAATCCACTTTGAGTGTAAACTAAACGAGCCAATGTACATTGGCATGTGATGATTTTAAAGATGAAGTTGCGTCTGGCAAACTCGATGTTATGTCTTTGTAAAGACGATGTGGGTCTTGCTATAAACAACGTACCACCCGTGCGTTTCTAGATGCGGTTGTTACCTGGCGCTGGGTGATAGTCACGATTGCTGCCTCACGTGTCTGGGCATAAAGCATGCTGAGGTGGCGTTCGTGGATGAGTTATCTTCCCATTGCGGGAAGATAATTATCTCGGAGCTGCGGACCAGGCTCCGTTACCTCAAAAGGGGCGGAGTTCCGTTGCCTGCCTCGATCTGGCTCTCGTCCTGGCTGCAGCCAGGTGAGGACTACTTCAGGCGGTAGTATAGGTGGTCTGAGGGTTACAGTGGTGGCAAACTCTCCAGGAAACCAACCCTTGAGGGACCATCGCTCCGCAACCAATTAAGCAGCCTAGGGAACGCGCTGGAACCTCTCAAAGAGCGTACCAGCGGTATCCTTTGGCACTCCTCCCGACGACCGGATGTCAGTCCCTCCAGTGGAGCGGTCGGTTGCAATGCAGTTGTGTCCTAATACCGCCTTCACCTGGCAGGGCAAACCGTGCCTCCCCTCCCGGGCCTGTAGGTACTCGTCTGGTCTGTCCGGCGATGCTTATGCGGCCTGTAGAGAAGCTGCCTCCGCCTTACACGCTACGGCGTTACTGCAGGTTCTTCAGGCTATAGCACTGAGGGACCTGCAAGAGGGAGGTCATGATCTGGAAGTTCTGAAAGAGCTCTGAACCGCAACAGACCTCGCGCTTCGAGCGACGAGGGTCACCACGAGTTCTCTGGGTCGTGCGACGTCCACACTTCCCAGCAGGCACCAGACGTCTATGTAACGTCAGGTTGACGTTGGACATGACGTCGGATAGACGTTGCATTTTGGTTGAAAATGAAAATTGAATTGACATCAATATTTGACGTCAATTTGATGTTGACTTAACGCTGGATTTTGGTTGCACAACCTAAAAATAACAAAATCTCAGCGTCAGCTGATGTCGGTTTTGGACATCAATTTAACATTGACATTAGACGTTGAATTTACATTGAATTTTGGTCACCCGACGCCGCAACCAAAATTTAACCAAATATCAAAGTCTTATGACGTTGTGTGCCTGTTTTGTGCCTGCTGGGTTGTGGTCCAGGAGCGTAAGCATCTGAGGTCGCTTCGTGCCATTCACATTCCTGTCCAAAAAGAGACAGACATGTAGATGTTTGTGAAAAATGTTTTCTCTATTTTGGAGGGATGATCATTTTTAAATCTCACCCCATTTATTGCATCAAAATTTGTAAATACTTACTATAGCCTAGTTAGGGGTGGATAATTTTATCAGTTGTTTATTATTCATACAACAATATATTACTGTTATAGTTAATAACCATTGCTGTACAGCTGATAACTTTGTCTAGTGCTCTTATGAATGTTTATAACATGATTTGTGAAAATTTAACTACTATACTGAATGACATAGCATAGTCTTCTTCATGGCTAGTGTTTGTGTTCATTTCATTATGTAACTAGATATGTGTACTAGTGTTAAATACTGTTTTTGACAGCGTTGATAACGTTTCTGACAGATAATATAATGATAACTTTGCGTTTTCCGTACCGAATGTCGTATGCTGTCAGCAATAACCTGTCCATGGGCTTTTTTGATTACTGTCAGTTTGAGTTCCGGCGATGCAGTGTTGCCAGATATTGTTATTAAAACGAAAAATAGCCTAAATAAAAATAAACCGAAACTATATCAAATCTTTTGTAAATAAGATAGGATAAAGATATCTCTGACTCTAAACTACAACTTCCTACATTATTAACTTTCTGAAGTGTCAAATTAAGTGGATAATGCAAGTCTAAATACGCTTATAATAGCTGGATCTAGCAACACGGAGGCTGCGCCTGCATCCTCACTCATCACTGCTCTCTCAAGTTCACTCCGCCAGCATCTCACAGCGATCATTTTCATTTCACGGATGCTAAAAGTCTTGCAAACTGTCTAAACTGAATTATACATGTCATGCAGACATTCATATGAGGATTTTAACAGCAAATTAGTCAATCAGAGAACAAATTTTATTTTTGAACGAAATCTTAACCGGTGGCCTCATAGCTGGCTACGGGCCTGTCGTAACCAAGACGTTTCATTAATTTTAGTTATATTGTTTTACACTTTGTTTTAGTACTTTAAGCTAAACTAAATGAAAATGAGAAATGCTAAAATAAGGTTGATTTATATTTTATTTTCATGTAATTAATGTTTGTTTTAGTCCAAGTAACAAATTATTCCAAGTAATTGTTTTTTTTTTTTTTTTGTTTTTTTTTAAATGGTTAAAGTTTTATAAGTTAAATATAATAACCATATATCAATAACAATAATGTGCTAACATGAGTTTAATATGATAAAATGTCCAAAATGTAATGGAAAATATTCTATGTAAATGTGGCAATTGCAGTAACTTTAGAGACCATTTAGAACCATTCTATTCTATTCTATTCTATTCTATTCTATTCTATTCTATTCCATTCTATTCTATTCTAACCATTTATACAACTTCACAAATTAGAATACGAGTTTAATATAATAAAAGCACTGGATTTAAACGTAAGGCATAATATAAGCCCAATAAAAATACAAGCATTTCTGTTTTTAAATGAAGTAACTTTAACTTTAATGACCTTCCTTTAATGGATGGCTCAGTTAGTATTTTGTTCATGATAACCATGGCATAATCTACATTTATATTTAGCAGACACTCTGTCTTGTATACAGCTATATACAGCTTTGAGTTAAATTTAATAAAACAGGGAAAGGAACAGTCAAGAGATGTGGAAAAAAATAGCTGAAAGAGGAATTAGTTTTGTGACAGATTGAGAACACAAAATGCTTATTACATACAACTATCCACAGAATTGGTGCTGTGTATTTTGGAGGTATCAGACGAAAACTGCATTGTTATCCTAACAAACGTTGTTTCCAAAGACAAAGTAGAAATGCACACACAGCTGAACATTCACCGGAGATTACGGACACTGTTCTGGGACTGGCTGCCTCACACACGGACTGCTTTTCCTGTCATCTCTTTCCAACATCACGTCCAAGAGTCTGCAAAGGCTCTGAATTTTACACTCCACGTTTGCTTGTCATTTATCTCTTTGATCGTAAATCCAAGCTTAAATCAGAAAGGACAGGACGGAAATAAATGCACATGCTAGCTATGGAAATGTACGGATTACGCAAAGCAGTGGGATGTTTTGAGCAGGCTTGCGTTGGGAAGATTCTGTATGTTTTGTCGTCTCATGCAGATTGCATTATAAGGCCTGAGCTCTGATTAGCTCATCCCATCAACTGCTAATCGATGAGTCCAGGACTGATGGATCTTCAGGGAGCTACTGAGAGTCCTGCGGATCCGGACTGTCAGAATGACTCCTGTATCCTCCATCTCATCCTAATGTGGAGCTACAGAGCCATCTATCTATCTATGGGTTTTTATTGTAACTATATATAAAAAATAAAAAAAAACACTTTTGTTGCTTAAAATACATTTTGCCTTGGAAAAAAAAAATACAAAAATACTTAAATGTATTTTATTTCAGCTAGTTGCCAGTGCAACATTTTTTCATTTGCATTTAGTTTAACTTGAACTAAAAAACTAAAACTAAATAAACTAAAACAAACAAATAATAATGAATAAAGACTAAACAGTATAGACAAAAAAAAGACAAACACAACAAAATGACTTTAAAATTAATGTGAAACTTAAAAATATATAAAAATACTATTTTTTTAAATGTGTAAATATCTATCTATCATATTGTAATTAAAATTAAAAGAAAATATTTTCATTGCTTGAAATAAAATAAATAACTGAAACAGAATAAAATATAAACCTTATTTTACTTACCTTATTTAAACACTTCTCATTTTCACTTAGTTTAACTTTAAGTATTAAAATTACTAAGTGTACTAAAACTAAATAAACTAAAACAAAAAAATGGCATTTAACCATATTTAAAAATTAATAATAAACAAAAATACTAAAATTTAAAATTTAAAATTTCAAAATATTAACAAAAATTGTAACAGTATACTGACTGAAATAAAATAAAATATAAAAATGCATTTTATTTCAGCTTTTGGACTTTTTTTTTCTTTTAGTTTAACTTGAAAATAAATAAAAATAAACAAACTAAAGCAAATAAATAAAAATGAATAAAAACAATATAGACAAAATTAAAAATGACAAAAACACAGCAATTATTTTAAAAATAAAGTGAAAATTACAAAAACAGAAAACCTAAAAAATACAAAATATTAAAACTATATACCTAAAAATCTATTTTCAATTATAACCCAGCAAAATGAATCTCTCTCTCTCTCTCTCTCTCTCTCTCTCTCTCTCTCTCTCTCTCTCTCTCTCTCTCTCTCTCTCTCTCTCTCTCTCTCTCTCTATATATATATATATATATCTCACACACAGTTATACAACTTTGTCAAACTAGCAATTACTCATCAGACAGTACAACGTTATGTATGCAAATCATATGCAAATAGCATTACATCTATACCAGATGGGCAGTTCTATCAAACTGATGTCTGAATGAATTCAGAGAAGATCTGCTGAGGAAACTTTATTAGACTGATAATGCTCAGAACCACATTGTTTATGGAATATGCATTAAAATAAATCTAAGTATGACAACTATTATTATAAGATGAATTCAATAAGTAGCAGTGCTGCATTAAATCATGATTATTAGTAAACAAACATCACTATTACTATTGAGGGGTTTGACATGGCTTTTTTGAATTGGACCCGTGAGCAACTACCTAGCAACCACTCAGAACACCCTAGCAACCACAAACACTTTAAATTATGATGTGCATATTTAAAAATGCACTGTATAAACTACAGAGTTTGGACTACAGTCTACATCAGTGCGTTTTTGGACATGATGACTTGTTCTGTGCTTTCATCTGATGGATTTAGGGGCAGCAGACTGCTTTATGATGACTTTCAAACATTAATCTCCCAAAATCCTTTTGCAATAGCTTTAAATTAGGTTTTAACCCCACAGGCGTTCCCCATATGAGTGCTGCGCTTTCAGAAAGTTTGACTTTAAGCGTGAATAGAGGTGGCGGCAGAGGTCAGAACTTCAGAGGAACGCCTGTATATTTTGAAAATGTTCCATTTGGAGTCGTTGCTTTTAAAAGATGCCCTGTTTAAAGCCATTGCCTTTCAAACACCGTTCAAGCTATTGTTCTTGGGATGGATTTATTCACTTTTAGAGATACGGTGTAACATTTATTCTCTGCGGGTTATCGAGCGGCCCATTTTGACAAACACATTAAAATCAGTTCACGTCGCATTGGACCCAGTTAATCTTTTCATTACCTTCATTCCTGTTTAATAAGTCTATTTTCTCCCCACTAATAGTGTATTTTCATTTGCTAAGTGTCTCATTTGCTGAACTTTATTGAATTTAAGAGGAACAGCTTAATTTCCGGCTTTGTGTGAGTTGATATTTTAAAACGGCCTGTTGGGAAGCCTGCAGAATGAAGTTGTGGTCACTTTTTTCCTCTCATTTTCGCATTTGACCAGTAAAATTAATTTGTCTTTTTAATAAAAGCGGGCATGTTTAATTACACTGGCTGATTAGAAAAAATTACTGTTTGGGTGAACTCCTAAAACCTGTCGAGAACATACCCAGTCATATTTCTTCCTTAAATTAAAACACAGAAATAAGAAATTATATGTTGCATTAAGAAAAATAAAGCTATTTATAAGACCATTGATAACTTTTTCATGAATTTTCATGAGAATTAAGAACAATTCTTATTACTATAATGCAAAAATAATTATACATTATTTAAATGTAAAATATTTATGCACTATGGCAATATTTGCTGCAAAGCATAAAATTGCTGTATTAGGCCATTCATTTTATATTTTGCATAAAGAAAATTATAGCTATTTTTAAAACCGTTAATATTTTTTTTAATTCTTTTTTTTTTTAATTATTTTCATGACAATTAAGCATTTTTTATTACTATAATGCTAAAAAAAAATTATACATTATATTTTAAACATTTATGTAATGCATTTAATTAATGTTTGAAAAAATATAGTATGTTAGGCCTGTTTCACACATCCATTTTAATATTCTGTATAAAAGACGATTCAATCTATTTTTAAGATCATTCATTTTTTTCTATTATTTTTTCGGTAACACTTTAGAATAAGGTTCATTAGTTAACATTAGTTAAGTACATTAGTTAGCATGAACTAAGAATTAACAACACTTCTCCAGTATTTATAAAACGTGTTTAATTTTCATAATATGCCAATTTTTTTCGAGTGGGAGTGAAATGGAGGGTGTTTTCATGCAATTCACTTGTTTCTATATTTATGTACTCTGAGGCTTATCATTCTCAAAAAAGTGCACATATATCGATTTCAGCACATAAATGACATGAGCCCTATAGAGGTCAGCTGGGATTTTTTTTTTTTTTTTTTTTAAATCTATGAGGCCTGTTTAGATGAGTTGCATGAAAGCTCCCTTGTCCTTAAGCATCTGTCCTTGAGAATAAACTCAAACCCTTGAATTTCCTCGTCTGTATGTGCAGCTACCTTCCACGTGCATATGCTTCTGTGTTTAATTCATCCTCCAAAGTGACAGTAATTGCTTGACTCATGTTTGTCTGGCCAAGCACAAATTCCAGCAGTGACCAGGCATCTGTCACATCAAATCTGTGAAAGGCAGAGTAAAAAAAAATGAAAGCAGGACATCGGGTGCTCTGAGCTCACTAATTGGGATCGAGGAACATCTTGTTGAACCTCTAAGGAACGGGAACATGTGCTTTATTCCCTCACCTCATGCTCGTGGAAGCAGCGGAGGATGTATTATGGTTTCATTGGGGGCCGCTGAGAGAGAGAGAGAGAGAGAGAGAGAGAGAGAGAGAGAGAGAATTTAATCTCCCCAGAGTTGATAGACAGTCATATGTCTCTGAATTACATCACTTCCTGCTGATTTTGACACACATGAGGAGCTAAAAAGCACAAAATCCCATGAACTAACCCAATCTACGAAAAACAAATGAAGCGCTAATGTTATTAGCTTTGTATAATAAATAAAAATTTGTGTAATTTGTGTTATTAGCTTTGTGTAATAAATAAAATTAACTTTTTTATTTTTTTTATTTTTTTTATTTTATTTTTTTATTTTATTTTATTTTATTTTTTTGCATTTTAAAGTAATTAAATTAATCAATTTAAAAATTAATTAATTAAAATAAATAAAATTATTTTAAAATAAATAAATATTTTAAAATAAATTATAGTGTATTTTCATTAGCTAGTGTTTAATTGGAACAGCTTTTTGTCAAAGGAAGCTGTGGTTTTCCAATGAAGCGGCTGGTCACCATTCCAGCTCATTTTCTGGATCGCTGCCCTTTTAAGCCAATAAAAATGGAAAAATATGCATTTGGCTGGTAAGACTGATTGTTCGGTAATGGTTTTGATTAAACAGGCAGGTTTGATTTGATGCATTTTTCAAGACTCTCTAAATAATAAAGATTAATCAAGGTCACTTGGAATACTGACGATTTCTGTTTTCCACACATCATTTTTTATTAATAAATCAAATTGCTTACATGAACGTCTACTACATCTTGCTGACACTCGACTACAGAATCGCAATTATCTTAATCTAAAGAATATTTATTTAAATGCCTGTACTTTTGCATATTATACAGTCCTCCTTGCCAAAAATGTATGTGTTATTCTATAGCTTTAATGTCATTTTGTGCATTTCTATTCATTTTTTTTTTTTTTTACTTTTGAATTTATGTCAAGTCTTCTTGCTCCCTGTCCACTGAAAGCAAGACAATTTTCTTGTGCAGATGATGCAATAAAACTCACCCTGATTTTGATTTTAGTACATCACAGAATTAAATCGTTTTGACATTTCAAATGTACAAACACTGAAAAATATCACATATAAACCCAAACCCTGATGCTCCCACTGCTGATGTGGAAAAACAAGTTCCTATGGCACAAAAATGTGGATCAAGGGCAAAATCGGTGCGATTTATGGAAGATTGTCCTGAAACTGACAGTTCAGCAATAGTCTGCCATGCACTGTCAATCTGCTGGACAAAGTAGAATTCAGGGTAGAAACAGATTAAAAAACAAAGAAAGAAAAATACTTGAACACTGAGATCAACATTTCATTCACAAGTTCGCAGTTATGCACAATTGCATGACTTATTCTCTTCTGCCATCTTTTATCCATCTGCTCAGTTCTTTATTGTATAAACTACATATTTACCTCATTTATTGACTTTTCCCAAATTTTGCCATATATTTTCTTTGTAATTTGTTGACGCACTGCATTTCTCAAAAGTTTTTTTTTTTTTTTACCACAAATCATGTTTTCCACTGTTAAATACAATCCCCTACAAACCCCTCTCACACAGAAAACACATTAACATAGCTTTGCAAAAATAAAAAAAATCGTAATTTTGTGATACATATTTTCTTAATTAACAAAAGAAAACAAAAAAAAAAGCTGTTTTATTTCAGTATTATTTATATACTATTATAGTGTTTATTAATATTTTAAATCAGCTTTTATTTTTCTATTTTTATCAGTTGTTTAGTTTTTTATCAGTGTATTTAGCTACAATTTATTTCAGTTTTAGTCATTTTAATACTTTAATTTCAACTTGCTTTATTTCATTTAGCTGCCAAGGCAATATTTTAATATATACATATTTATATATTTATATTATAAAATATGTTTTAATTATATATATATATATATATATATATATATATATATATATATATTTATATATTTTAAGTTTACGTTTTCATCTAATATTTAGATTTCATTTTATTTAAACTTTATTTCAATTAACAACAAATATTTAAAATTGTTTTAGTTAATAATAACAACAACACTGATCTTAATGTTTTTTGTTTGTTTGTTAGTTTTTTCCAAAACTGTTGATGATTTCAAAAGCACATATCTACTGTAATTAAAAAAAAATAATAATTTCAAATTATTCACTCTGAGAGTTACACATTTTAAAGGGACAGTTCACCCAAAAATGAAAATGTCATTTTGTTCAAAACCATTTCTTTCTTCTGCCAAACACACACACACAAAAAAAAAAAAAAAGAATATGGGTAACCAAACATTAACATCCACAGTATTTTTGTTTTCCATACTATGGAAAACTAAGTCAATGGGCACCGACAGCTGTTTGGTTACCAACATGCTTCAAAATATCTTCTTTTGATTTCAATAGAAGAAAGAAATTCATACAGATTTGGAAAAACATGAGCGTTAGTAAATGATGACAGAATTTTAATTTTTGGGTGAACTGTCTCTTTAAGGCTGATTAGAAGAGCCTAGAATCCACATTTTAGTGTTACTCTGAATATTATACACGTTATTTTGTTTCACAAATACCCCTTTGGACATACCCAGATTCACATACATTTGTTATCTTGCCCTCTCTTGCACCCATGATGCTGATTTGGGACTGCTGGGAATGTCGCCACAGATTATTCTAAGGGCTGAACTTATCTAATGGTCCCTCTCTGGGCAATAATATTAGACCTGCCTGTGAGCGCAGGGATTCGTTTCGGAAAGGTCAAGTTTTGCATTTCCCGCCCCTTCACCGTCGCCAGGGCATGCAAGTCTTGCGTCGTGGTAGGACTGCATAATTACGCGGCGGTACCGGTGTCACCGGCGAAGACACCTCTCTCAGATTCGTCCTATCTGCCTCACGCAGGAAGCGGCCGGGGTTAAGCGTCTAAAGACTGCTTGTCCCAAACTCCAAGATTAATTGACTGTGGAAGGGGCGAGATAAAGAAGCACATTAAGACTAAAGAAATCTTCCCGCATCCAGATCCGCTCCAGGTTTTAAGTGCTATTTTAAAGTCATAAAGGCATAAATGAATTCAAAATTCTCTGTTTCAAAACAGCGAACTCTCCTCATGCAATGAAAGTCTATTATTTAATAGAATCCCATTAAAGAGTAATCATTCTTTTCACTGTTTCTCCTCAGGTTCATCACACATATAAAGAGAATACCCGTGGTCAAGGGCACTTTTTCTTCTTTGGAGTTATTGATGATGGGCAGAGCATGAGCAATCATGACAAGATGAGGCGAGAGAATCGTGTAGTTCAGCTTTGATCAGAGTTCCAGATCTTCTCTGCGTTTCTTTTCTTATCTCACCCTGAAATGAATGATCTCAATAATGCACAACTTCAAGAAAGCAATGTGTACATGATGTTGAAAGATTCTCTATACAAACAAACTTTGCTTTGCCCAGTTAATCATTCAACTTGAAGGAAGACTGTATTTTCATGAATAATGAATCAAAATTGGAACGATATAGACTATATCAGAGATGTACTACCATTCAGAAGCCCTTGATTAGTACGATTTTTTTTTTTCATTGCTGAAAAAATGTTCCACGATTCCCACAAAAATATTAAGAAGAACCAGAGAAGTTATTAATGTTAATACCATGGGGTATTAACATTATTTACTTTTTTTTTTTTTTTTTTTGTAAGTGTGAATAGCATTATCAAGTATAATTGTGTTTGGAATGGAAATAACAATAAATGCTACCTCACATACAAAAGCACATGCTAACAGAAACACTATTTTCATAATCCTAATTGGCTTGTTCAGCTCATGCTGTGTTCTTAGAGATTGCAATTATTGAGAAAGTATGTTGAGCTCACTCAGTTCACTGAGTTCAGGACAAAGAATGTAGGCTCTTAACTTTTGACCTCTCTTGCTTCTTTTAACATTTAAATGACTCATTAGGCTTGATAATTAATAAAGCAGCATCACCTTAAGCTGTACGGCTAATGCTTGCTCAGCCTCTGATAAATTGCCATTTCATGAAATTTCCTGTTGTTAAACAAGCACAGGTAACAGAGACAAATGTTCAATCCACAGTAAATGCACATCATAGTCAGACCTCCAAATGACTGGCCATTGATCAAGGTTTGTGATGGAGCACAAACATACAGACACAGTGCTGATTTCTGTCCTAAAGCGGCTCAGTATGGCATTCATTTATCTGACAGCGTCCCGGGGTTAGGCAGCGCTCAGATATTGAGCAATTCAAGCCAGCGTACTGTTCTGTTCTTGTTCAGGTCATGAGGTCTCACAGTAAGACTTGTGGTTGCCAAGACTTGAGGATTTTTTTAAACTTTGTATCTTAATGATTTTGTTAGTGCCGTCTTCTGGAGCTCAAACTTCTGTATTTTTCTCACTAATTTTAATGGCCTCTTGATGATTTCAGGAAATCACAGCCAATTAGGCCTATAACTTTTGGATGTTTTGTAAAAACAGCACAAAAGTTAAAAAAAAAAAAAAGTCTTTTTTGCATTTTTTTTTTAAATAATTTAATAAAGTTTTTTATGTAAATTTTAAACAATATGTTATAACAATATAGTGTTTATTACATTATATTTTTATGCAGAATATAAATGTATATTTTTTTAGTTTTTATTTAATAATTTAATAAAGTTAGAAGTATATATACATATACATATACATATACATACACACACACACACACACACACACATATATATATATATACATACAATATAAGAAATACAAGATTTAACTAACAAAAACTCTAAAAATATATTCTAATATATAAATACAGTATAATATAATTAATATATTCTAAAATTTATTGCAAAGTATTAATGTATATTTATTGTAGACAGAAGGTTTTTTTTTTCCTTTTTTAAAATTATTTAACAAAATAAGTGAGTCAATACAACATGCCAAAAATATATGGGAAAATATTGTTTTTACACACACACACACACACTTTTTTTTGCGTGTTGTGTTGAGACAAAAATTCCCATATAATGACAAATGTTTGGGGTCTAGATACATACCATCTGTGAGAAAATGGGATCCTGGAGTGAATAAATATGAATATT
Source organism: Spinibarbus caldwelli (assembly GCA_039654775.1). Lineage (NCBI taxonomy): Eukaryota > Metazoa > Chordata > Actinopteri > Cypriniformes > Cyprinidae > Spinibarbus > Spinibarbus caldwelli. Next base: position 4,130,182 of record CM077239.1, read on the forward strand.
CATATGTTTGTTTGGTAATTGTCTGTTTTACATGTTTTACAGATTGTCTGGCCTCATGAAGTCAACATGAAACAGGATTTACAACTGTGTTTATTTCCTCACTGTGACTTGTTTCTGAGAAAAACATGATATTCAACAACAACAGAGGTTGGTATACGTCTACACAGTATTCCCACCATCAAGGTAAATCATTTCACAGTCTGTTTCTAACATTGTAAACAGAAAAATAAACTCCAGGATGTGACCATAGATGTAATTTAGTGTAGTGAAAGGTAAAAAAGAGCTCTCCTCAGTTCTATCTCATACTAAAGAGCGCTCTCTCTCTCTCTCTCTCTCTCTCTCTCTCTCTCTCTCTCTCTCTCTCTCTCTCTCTCTCTCTCTCTCTCTCTCTCTACTGAGTATTTGAATAAATCTTTGCACATGTTGAAATAAGAGGATTTGGCCTCTCCCCTATTCTGTTAATGAGCTGAGATACACACTTACGGATCGACATCACATTAAACAAACTCTGGATATCATTTCCACATTCGTCTTCATAAAGTCGAGCATTAACCAGTATACTCAGAGTGCTCACAACGATCCTGCCTCTGCATTTAAATCCATGTGTTAAATCTGTCTTTTAAAGAGCACCGTTCCCTGAAGTACACTGCTGTGCAGCGGCACAGATGACATTTGACAGATAATTGAGATCTTCTGAACTTTCTATTCACCAAAAAAACCTGAAAAAATCTTCTCAGCTCTTTTCAACATAATAATAATAATAAATGTTTTTTTGTTTTTTTTGTTTTTGTTTTTTTGAGCAGCAAATCAGAATATTAGAATGATTTCTGAAGGATCATGTGACTGGAGTAATGATGCTAAAAATTCAGGTTTGAAAGTCAGCTTTGATTGTTCCTAATAAACTGTTTAATTGCACTCACAAGTGAATCTCAAGTTATTTTGTGTGATAGCTAAATATATTCTTAATAAACTACAAACAAAAAAAAAATATAAATTTATTTTGTCCTCACATTCTTTCTTGTAACTCATGTAACTCATACCTGACTGAATGGCTCATTATGCGGGCATTTGTCTTCTCAGGTGTGAATTACTGCATTATGTAGGGTAGTTGACACCCTCTTGCAAAGCTGACCTACACGATTCTCCCGTTTTTCTACCTGAAAAAGTGTCTTAGAAAATTTAAATCAATATATCGTTTTCTGTGACTGAGTAAACAAGATGATTTTCACATAATTTTGAAGCAAAAATTCTAGGCTACAAGATCCAGTTCTCAAAGGTCTTGTGAACAAATGTTCTGTATGTGTTTTATGGCCTTATTTCAGTGACTTCAAAATTTCAGTTTTTCACAAACCATGCATAAACGTTGCTTTCTCAGAAACACAATCGTACATAAATGCTACTAACATATTATTGTAGCCCAGTTTGTGCTGTTTACAGTGTTATTAGACTTTAGCCATTTATATGTATATAAGCAACTGAAAAAAGCACAAATGTCAGGGCATGTCAAAACTTCTCCAGGCCCCCAAAACACCCTCAGACCCCAGAGGGCTAATGAAGGTGAATTTAGGAATTTTTAAAGAACTTTGCAAGACCAATTAAAGAAAATTTAGGGAATAATTTGAAAGGAACACAATATGTTAATATGTTCCCAAAAGGAAAACACAATGAGTTATATTGGGAACACTTCAAAGTTTGAAAACACAACCAATCTCAGTTACTTCTTAATTAATTTTACACACACAAACAACAGCTTAACTATTCTTAAACCAAGATAGATGTAAAAATGATATAAGAAGTCTTGTTTTTTTTTGTTTTTTGTTTTTTTAGAAATTTATCAAAACGAACTGAATTTATGATAAAAAGACAAATATCTGCTCAGTCGAATCAACTTAATTCAAAGGGAAAACAAGTTTTCATATATTTTAGATACTTATTCTTTTTTAAAGACAAACTGCCTCTACTCAAACTTCAGTTTCTCAATAAACAAGACTTCATATCTGCATTTTGCATCTGAAGTAAATGTATCTTAAGGATGTTTAGTTAATTTGCATTGGAATACAAGACATAAATACTAAGGAAGATATTCACTTTTACAGTGCATGCAAGATTTATTGCTATAACTTTATGAATTTAAGACTTTCTGCTCCAATTTAAGACCTTTTAAGGCTTCAATTTGTGGAATGGAAAATTAAGACTTCTTATGACCCACATTACTTATAACGTCATACTCCAAATAATGTAATAACAAACATATTTTAAAAAGTATGTCTTTTTTGTGTTTACAATGATGTTTTTGCCATCTAGTTTTACATTTTAGCTAAAAACAAGGCCTGAACGTAGTGCTTTTAATATGGAGGCGGTCATCTGACAGCTCACAGATTTCTCAGGATTAAATACTGTATTTTATTTGTCCATTTTAACTTATAAAGATCAAAGAGGCCTACCTTTTACCACAAAAGGCCAGTTCTCGTTATCCAGGACCCGCCTAAGTGAGGTCAGCAGAAAAGGAAAGTCACTGCAGAGCAAGAGCAAGTTATTACATTCTGATTAAAGATCACAAAGATAAAATGTGCACAATAAGAGCAGGAACATGCAATAAGAAAGTACGTTCTGATTTCATGTAAAGCTCGGCACACATCTACAGACTCTGGGGTGAAAAACAGACAAATAAATAAATAAATAAAAGCCAGCCAAACCGTTTCAGATGAAACCCTTCACACTGGGGTGTGACGTTTGCTTTGAGGTATTAATGGCTTCTTTCACATATTCGCAGTCTAATCCAGGCTGTGGGAATGGAGGAAACACATTTCCATAGAATTGCACTAGCAGGCAAAATTGCATAAATGCAAGTTGGTGAAAAAGCCTTTTTCATCACTCTGCGGGATTAAATCTCCCAGCTAAGCCGAGATCAAATATTGGATTGTTCGGGTTGGCTCAAGGTGAGATGGGAATGAATGGGAAAATATAAATATATGCATATCCTTCCTCCAAATGAGTCTCAAATCGATTTGATTGGATATCTTTGTGTTCTTGTTTCTCATCGTTAAAACGTTGAAATGTTTTGCTCACAAGCCTCTGACATGTATCTACATATTTTTAGGCTTGCTTATGCAATGCCAAACTTGGCATTGTGCATTATGGCCAAACATCTCCACTTTGGTCTCGTCTGTTCAAAGGACATTGATCTAGAAGTCTTACGGTTGGTTCAGATGCAACTTTGCAAACCTAAACCTTGCTGCCATGTTGTTGTTGTTTTTTTCTTTTTTTTTTTTGTTTGTTTGTTTTTTTTTTAATAGAAGAGGCTTTCTTCTGGCAAGCCTTCCAAACATGCCATACTTGTCCCATATTTTTCTAATTGTACTGTCATGAACTTCATCATTTAATGTGTTAACTGAGGCCTGTAGAGTCTGCAGTGAAATTCTTTTACGGCTTTTATGGAGGTGCTCACACTTGCTGATGATCAGTTAATCAAAGGCATTTGATTAGCAGTACCTGACTGTTACTTACCCTCTTAATTCCTGTTTAACAGTAAGGGTGTCCTAACATTGTCACACAGGCTTTTCCATTTTGGCTTTATTTTTGTTAAATAAACAATGACATGGTGCAATATGTCATGTGTTGTTATTCATCTGAGGTTTTATTTTCCAAATTTTAAGACCTGCCAAGGACCAAATAATTTTTTATTATATCCTGATATGGAAAACCATGGAAATCAATAGGGTGTCCTAACTTTGTCACATGACTGTAAAAAAAAAAAAATAAATTAAATAATAGTAAATAAAAATTGTGATAATAATTAATTTAATTACAGAAACCTTAACAGAACTGAACATCATTAAAACTGTTTTAATTAATTGCAAAAATCTATTTCAAATATTAAGGTAAAAAAGTACAATATTATAAAAATGATATCTATTATTATTATATTATATAAATTATACCAAAATACACATTTTATATATTTCATATATTTTTGATTCATTTAAAATTATAACATTAAAATAAATATTTTATACATATTTTAATCTTTGTATATTTTCTTATTTTTAAAGTATTTCATTATAGAAATATTAACTACTACTAAAAATACTATTAGTAATAATAATAATAATAATAATAATAATAATGTGATTAAAAATAAATAATATATAATAATATATAATAAAAATGTATTTAAATTTTTATATATGTTTATTCATTTTTTTAAAATTATTATTTATTTATTTTTCAAAGAAACAAAGGACAATATGTTTAACATTTATATTGGCTCATACTGTTTCGGTTCATTTTACTGAAAAGCTGGAGGTTGTGATAGAGTGTTTGAGTCGTATGTTATTAAGGAGGACTGACAAAAAAATAATAGGGAAAGAAAGAGAAATTGAGAGAGGCCATGATAAGTGCACAGACCGCTTTGATGAATATAATTGAAAAACTGTTCAGTGACTTTGACAGATTTACACTGAAGTGAAAAGAAAAACGAAACAAATACACTGCCCTGATTTATTTCCTGTCTTCAAAAGCAACTTGTTTCTCTCAATGATCTTTTGTTAGAGAAACTTCATAATGATATGATGGTAATGTCTACACAGTGAAACTTTTAATGCCCTTAATAAATGATGTGTTTGATTCAATAGGCCACTTTAGAGATTACGGTGCGAGGATCCTCAGTAAATCTGATTGGGGTTATTCAGTTATTCAGTCACAGCTTTTTAACATGATGATTTTAAATTAAATACGTGATTCAAATTAACCATCGTTTGTTCTGCACGTGGTCACAGTATAATTGGTTTATGAAGCATTCCTCTTCACTGCTATTATAAGGTTTTATTCGACCATGATAACATCATCTCTCCTTTCACTATAATCATAATCATTTATGGGACATTTTTGCAAATTATTGTAATTTAAAATGTATAGCAAAACACAAAATCATGGGAAACTTGAGATGAAAAACACAGAATTGAAAAACTAAATATTACTTAATATTACTTTAAAATATATGGCAAAATACTTTCTTCTAAAATCATAAAAATATTATAAGATAAAACCAGATGAACCCAGTACGTAAATAATCAACTGGATATTTATTTAGTTATTTATTAATTTATTGTACAGTAAATACTTTCTTCTAAAATTGTGGGACATCACAACATGTACAACTCAAGATGTAAAACCTGTGCAATTTATTTATTTATGAAAGTGGAATTTATTTTATTATTATTATTATTTATTTTTATTTATTTTTTTAATTTTCAGTATAAAACTTTCTTCTAAACTCAAAAGAAATTACAAGATTGAAAACACAGGATTAAAAATAATACACTAGATATTTTTATCTAGTTTATTTTTTATTATTTTAAAATATACAGCAAAATACTTTCTTCTAAATGTACAGGAAATTACAAGATGTAAAACCTGAGATGAAAAAACAATATTGTAAAAAAATAATAATAATAAACTGGTTAGAAGGACTAATGGCAGAAATGCTAGTTCCTGAAATAGTTTTACCAAAAACTACTTCGTATCTGTTCAGTAAATTTAACTGTCCTCTTGAATGATTTCTGTATTCTGACCTGAGGGTAGGTCACATCTAAATCCTAAATCCTAAATAAATAAAACCACCATCATCTTGTGTTTTCCCAAAGTGAATGTCAGAGATGCTGCATATCAGAATTTCCAAATGTGAACTTTTGATCTGTAACAAACTGCAAGGTTGAGTTGTTAGAGAAGTGATGTCAGATTCAATGGCTGGCTGTGCCTGTGTATACAAATAAGGAATTTGTTACCAAACCACTAAGACTGTCATCAATGTCATGTTGTATATAAATGTCACACCTGTATATTATTAATGAGCTTTTTAAAAGAAGCCGTGGACTCCCTGCAGTGTTTCTAGCAAGTTAACTTATTATAAAGGATGTAGTGTCTAAACCATCAGCCAAACTAGAGATGTGCAGAACTAAATAAGTAAAAACTAGTTCCGCTTTCAGTCGGTCACTCCGAGTCACGTTGGATGACCGACGAAATTGGGATCTCGCCAGAGAGACCAATCCACTTCGAGTGTAACTAAACGAGCCAATGGACATTGGCATGTGATTATTGCATCCAGCTGCCGCTGATCACAGCTTGAGCATATGAGGCAGCTGGTGCACCGCATTAATTCATCCTTTCGCTTCGGAGCCGAGCGGTAGTGGTTGAAGCTACTGCTCTCCCTTTCCTAGAGAGTGTTCTGCTAGATGAGTGCGGGCGATACGGTGCAGCAGCGGTGGTCACGGTGTCCGGGAGAGAAAGATCGTCTTCCTGCTGACAGCCACACCAGGAGTGTGCGGTGGCCAGCTCCCCTGCGTGCTTCAGCACTAAAAGAGCAATTTCTCTAAAAGAGTAACACAGGTGATCGCGTCTTTTTAAAGATGTCTTATCACCCGTGCATTTCTGGGTGAGGTCGTTTCCTGGCGCCTCAGGATGGTCACGATCGCTGCCTCACGTGTCTGGGCATTCAGCACGCTGAAGAGGCTTTCGTGGATGGTTCATATTCTTCTTGTGGGGACATGACCATCTCGGAGTTGCGTAATAGACTCCGCTATGTCAGACATGGCAGAGTCCCTCTGCCTCTGCCACGATCCGGCATGCGCGCCGCTGGATCCGGTGGAGTCAGAGGTGGTTTGAGGATTACGGTGAGGGCTTCCCCAAGTGGAGCTCCTCACCCCTCAAGCACTCCGCAGCCGGTGGAGCGGCCGAAGGAGCGCGCTGGGCCCTCTGCTGAACGGGGTGCACTATGCGTTTCCTTTGGTGCCCCCTCTGACGACCAGATGTCGGTCACTGCATCGGAGGGCGTGCCCTCTCTCTCCGGGGATGACGACCCGGCTGTGTTGCCCCCTTCGGGTGTGGTAGCGTTGTCCAAGCCAGACCAAGAGATGATGGCTATGCTTTCCCGGGCCGCAGAGAATGTCGGGCTCGTGTGGAATCCTCCACCGCGTCCCGATCCTTCGAAGCTGTAAGAGTGGTTTTTCGGTGGGGGTCGCGCTGGTTCTCAGCGCCCCCCTCCGGTGCCATTCTTTCCGGAAGTGCATGAGGAGCTTACAAGATCGTGGAAGGCACCTTTCACTCTCCGAAACAAATCTTGTGGCTCCTCCGATCTCACTACCCTCGATGGTGGGGCCGCTTTGGGGCATACGGGCATCCCCTCGGTGGAGCGGTCTGTGGCCATGCAACTGTGTCCAACAGCCGCTACCACTCTGCGGGGTGACCCGTGTCTCCCCTCACGGGCCTATAAGTATTCGTCAGGTCTAACTGGCAGTGCTTATAGAGCCTGTGGGGAGGCGGCTTCTGCCCTCCATACCATGGCGTTACTGCAGGTCCACCAGGCCAAAGTCCTGAAAGACCTGCACGAGGGTGGTTACTACCTGGCGGTTCTACATGAGCTGCGTGCTGCGATGGACCTCGCACTTCGAGCGACAAAGGTGACCGCACAGTCTCTGGGCCGTGCGATGTCCACGCTAGTGGTCCAGGAGCACCATCTCTGGCTGTGTCTCGCTGACATGAAGGAGCAGGAGAAGGTACAGTTCCTGAATGCTCCCATGTCACAGACTGGCCTTTTCGGCGACGCTGTCCGTTCCCTGCCCCGGGGCCGGTCCCTGTGTTCCACCTCGCTGCCCCACCGCGGGTACATCGGTGGCCCCATTGGTCCCGCTGGTACGGTCTCTCAGAGCCTGGCTAGCGCTCCCTAGTCCGTCTCGGTGGCTCCTGCGGACCATCAGAATCGGCTACGCGATTCAGTTCACCCGGCGTCCCCCCAAGTTCAAGGGCATCCAGTTCACTTCAATCAAGGCCGTCGATGCCCCTGTCTTCCGTGTGGGAAATTGCAGTCCTGCTGGCGAAGGACGCGATAGAGCCGGTCCCTCCAGCCGATATGAGGTCGGGGTTTTACAGCCCTTACTTCATTGTGCCCAAGAAAAGCGGTGGGTTACAATTGATGTTGGATCTGTGAGTTTTGAACCGTGCACTTCACAAGATGCCGTTCAAGATGTTGACGCAGAAACGCATTTTTGGGTGCATCCGTCCCCTAGATTGGTTTGCAGCGATCGACCTGAAGGACGCGTACTTTCATGTCTCGATTCTCCCGCGACACAGGCCTTTCCTGCGATTCGCGTTCGAGGGTAGGGCATATCAGTACAAGGTCCTGCCCTTCGGGCTGTCCCTTTCACTTCGCGTCTTCACCAAAGTCGCAGAGGCAGCCCTTGTTCCCCTGAGAGAATGGGGCGTGCGCATCCTCAACTACCTCGACGACTGGCTCATACTCGCACAGTCTCGAGAGCAGTTGTGCGCACACAGGGACCTGGTGCTCAGGCACCTCAGCTAGTTGGGCCTTCGGGTCAATTGGGAAAAGAGCAAACTCGTTCCAACGCAGAGGATCTCTTTTCTCTGCATGGAGTTGGATTCGGTCAACCAGACAGCACGCCTCACCCAGGAACGTGCTCAGTCGGTGCTGAACTGCCTCAAGACTTTATCAGGCAGGACAGCGGTCCCACTGAAACTCTTTCAGAGGCTCCTGGGGCATATGGCTGCAGATGCGGCCATAGTTCCGCTCGGTCTGCTCCATATGAGACCGCTTCAGCACTGGCTCCATGGCCGAATCCCGAGGTGGGCGTGGAAACGCGGTACTCACCGGGTTCAGATTACACCGGCCTGATGCAAAACCTTCAGCCCGTGGTCAGATCCTTCGTTCCTTCGGGCAGGAGAGCCCCTGGAGCAGGTATCCAGGCATGCTGTGGTATTCACGGATGCCTCGGCCACCGGCTGGGGCGCCACGTACAACGGGCACGCAGTGTCAGGGGTTTGGACGGGTCCCCAACTGCATTGGCATATCAATTGCCTCGAGTTGCTGGCAGTACGCCTTGCCCTGAGCCGCCTCAGAGGGCGCCTTCGGGGCAGGGATGTTCTGGTCCATACGGACAACACTGCGACCGTTGCGTATATCAACAGGCAAGGCGGTTTACACTCCCGTCGCATGTCGCAACTCGCCCGCCACCTCCTCCTCTGGAGTCAGAAGCATCTGAGGTCCCTTCGTGCCATCCACATCCCAGGAGTGTTCAATCAGGTGGCTGACGAGCTGTCTCAAGCGGCACTTCCTGGGGAGTGGAGACTCCATCCCCAGGTGGTTCAGCTGATTTGGACTCGTTTCAGAGTTGCTCAGGTAGACCTGTTTGCATCTCCGGAAACCACCCACTGCCAGTGGTTCTACTCCCTATCCGAGGCAACGCTCGGTACGGATGCACTGGCACACAGCTGGCCCCAGAGCCTGTACAAATATGCTTTTCTCCCAGTGAGCCTGCTAGCACAGACACTGTGCAAGATCAGGGAGGACGAGGAGCAGGTCCTGCTAGTGGCTCCATATTGGCCCAACAGGACCTGGTTCCCGGAACTCATGTTCCTCGCGACAGCCCCTCCCTGGCCGATTCCTCTAAGGAAGGATCTGCTTTCTCAGAGACGGGGCACCCTCTGGCACCCGCGTCCAGACTTGTGGAAACTCCATGTTTGGTCCCTGGACAGGACGCGGAGGTTCTAGGTGACCTGCCCCAGGAGGTAGCTCTCACTATCGCTTCAGCATGAGCACCGTCCACAAGACGGGCCTATGCGCTGAAGTGGAACCTGTTAGTCGAATGGTGTTCCTCTTACCATGAGGACCCCCGGAGATGTTCGATCAGAGCCGTGCTTTCCTTTTTGCAACGGGTTGGAGCGTAGGCTGTCCCCCTCCACCCTTAAGGTGTACGTTGCTGCTATTTCTGCCCAACACGACCCCATAGAGGGGAGGTCGGTGGGGAAACACGATCTGGTCGTCAGGTTTCTTAGTGGGCCAGGAGGTTAAATCTTCCTAGGCCTCCCTCCCTACCCTCTTGGGATTTGGCATTGGTGCTAAGTGCCCTACAAACTGCCCCCTTTGAGCTGTTGCGATCAGTCGAGTTGACATTTCTCTCTGTGAAAACCCTACTCCTGACTGCATTGGCCTCGATCAAGAGGGTGGGGGACCTGCAGGCATTTTCGGGCGACGAATCGTGCCTTGAGTTTGGGCCGGCTGACTCCAGTGCAACACTGAGGCCTCGGCCCGGCTATGTGCCCAAGGTTCCTACCACTCCCTTCAGGGACCAGGTAGTGAGCCTGCAATCGCTGCCCCTGGAGGAGGCAGACCCAGACCTAGCTTTGCTCTGTCCTGTACTGTGACAGTACGTGGATAGAACTCAGAGCTTCAGAACCTCAGAACAGCTCTTTGTCTGTTACGGAGGACTGCACAAGCGGAAAGCTGTCTCCAAGCAGAGGATGGCCCACTGGGTAGTGGATGCCATCACCTTGGCCTATGAAGCACAAGGTGTGCCCTGCCCGCTCAGGTAGCGTGCTCACTCCACTAGGGGTGTCGCATCGTCCTGGGCGCTGGCTCGTAGTGCCTCGCTAGCAGACATCTGTAGAGCTGCGGGTTGGGCGACTCCCAACACGTTCGCTAGGTTTTATAGCCTACGTGTCGAACCGGTTTCCTCCTGTGTTCTCACCTCAAACGAGTAGTGGCACTGACAGGGCCAGCTCAGAGTCAGCTTGCGGAGTCCTTACGCCTAATTTTCCAGAGAGTTCCTTAACCAGACAAACCCTGTCGAGTCCTCCAGCACTCCGGCGTCTGGACGTGGCAGAGCGTCCGGAACCAGGCCTTTCAGCCAATGAATTCTTGAAATCTGGTGCGAGGCTAGTGCCCATATGAGAGATCCTGCCGGGATCCCATATGTGTATTCCACGGTATGCTTATTAGAGCCATGTTTCCCCTGGCAGACCACGTTCTGCCATCTCTAATGATGCAGCCTAAGCCATCTCAGAGACTTCCATGTGCAATAGGGCCCTACGGGGTTACTTCACATGTCTGAATGTCACTTAACCCCCTCTGGGAGGAGGTGACTCCGCAGTGTGCCTCTTCCAAGTGGAAGGGCACGCTTCCCAGTGTTATCCTAGTCCTACTGTTTGGGTTGCTCAAGGAACAACAGTAGTTGACCTTCTCTGTGTAGAGCCCGGTCCTATCGTCTGCCTTATAGGAAGGATCAGGAGGCCTACACAGGGCACTGGAAGGGGCAGCTCCTGTGGCGCTTTGGTAGGGATCCCAATTTCGTTGGTTATCCAACGTGACTCGGAGTAACCGACTGAAAGGGGAATGTCTCGGTTACGTATGTAACCCTCGTTCCCTGAAGAAGGGAACGGAGACATCATGTCCCGTCGCCACAGTCGCTGTACCACCGCTGAGCTGCCGGGTCACCGGCTCGGCTCCTCAGCAAAAGCATGAATTAATGCGGTGCACCAGCTGCCTCTTATGCTCACACTGTGATCAGCAGCAGCTGGATGCAATAATCGCATGCCAATGTCCATTGGCTCGTTTAGTTACACTCGAAGTGGATTGGTCTCTCTGGCGAGATCCCAATTTCGTCAGTCATCCGACGTGACGTCTCCATTCCCTCCTTCAGGGAACGAGGGTTACATACCTAACCGAGACGTTCAGTTGGTTGCTTTTAATGAAGTCCAGTTTAATTAAGCTGGATTTCTTGTACACTTAAAATTGCAACATTTCAGTTGAGCAACTGACAGATATTCAACAAATAAAACAGCTTTAAAAACTACAACATTTAATTGAAAAAATCTATAATAGTATTCCAAAAAAAAAAAAAGAAGAAAAACCATGTGCATAATAAAGCTGCTTAATCATGATGCCAATTTTTGAGCAGGCCAACTCGGAAAGCTTATTCAGCATGAATTCTCTAAGGAATTTCGAATGGTTTTTTTAGAATAGTGGTTTACAATTATGCGCAGTTGCATCATTTAAATTTTTCGAATTTGAAGTGTGACTGCATGTAATTTATGTTGTAGAACAAAATGCTTGCTTGAATTCTCTTCAAGTAAAGTTAACTACAGTCTTTATTTACTCCAATATAGAAAACCGCTTTTCTAAAAACCCATTAGAAATTCCACAGGGAACTCGTAGCTCAAAAATGAGTCCATTTAGTCCATTTTAGGACCATAAACATAACAGGAAAATTGCCTACAGTAGATGATTTGTCCAGCAGTAATTGCTTAAAATATATTGTTAAAATATTAACGCTATTTATAAAAAAAAAAAAAAAACAATAATATATATATATACTCATACTAATATATATATACTAATACTAATATATATGTGTGTATATATATATATATATATATATATATACATATACATATATATTAATCCTTTATTATGTCTTTCCATTCAGTTCATATTTCATTATACAATAACCATTTCTTTCATAAAGACATAATATTTTATATATATATATATATATATATATATATATATATATATATATATATATAAATTTAATTGTATTTTTAGCGTTATTATTTTACAATTTTAGAAACTTTAACAGAAAAGAACCTCAATAAAAAATAAATAAATAAATAAATAAATAAATAAAAAACTACTTCTCAATTCCCAACCTTAATCTTCAAGAAATCATCCTACAACTGGCTTGTTTCTAGTTGCCTCTACACATGAAGTGAAATATGAAAAAGTATTTTAGCATTGCAAAAGTTACATACTTGAGATGCTTGCCGTCTCCACAGGCGCACGTGAAATGTCTGTCATTGTCACGTATGACTTCCTGCGGACAGTCGACTCTCTTCAGTAGAGGAGGTACACGCAGACACATCAAAATGGCTGAACGGCATGCGACCGCATCTCCTGTTGAGACAGATAATGAACCACTGTCAAGCTAATAAGAGTTCAGGGTGAGAAGGGAACTACAGACGAGGACTGGAGCTGTAATCTGACTGTGAGTGTATGTGTTTGAGAGCCACACGCAGGAGAAAGAGAGCCCATGCTGCTTTGGAAGAGGGATGAATGAGTTCAAGCCCATGTTAGATGACTTAAAGACACAGCGACAGAAGCTACGGGGCTCCCTTAGCGGTGTATAAACACGACAAGCTTCTCCATTTCATAATTAATCTAGTAGCAGGATAATTTATTCTAATGCTTCCTCTGATGTATAAACGCAAAAGGAAATATATGGATATCCAGTGCTGGAGAGGATACTTTGAAACCGTAGCTTCTTGAGCTACAAGCTTCTCATAATTTAAAGTGACTCAGGTACAATCAAGTGACTCTTTTTAAAAAGTAGTTATCTACTTTTTTAGACCATATCTTTACAAGTACACTAATATAATTAGCTGATGATAAAATAAAATAAAATAAAATAAAATAAAATAAAATAAAATAAAATAAAATTAAATTAAATTAAATTAAATTAAATTAAATTAAATTAAATTAAATTAAATTAAAACAAGGGTCTCATTTAGAGTGAACAGATACATTTTTACTAAAGATAACTAAATAAACCAGAAAAAAAAATCCTCTTATGCTCACAAAAGTTATATTTATTTCATCAAAAATACAGTAAAAACTGTAATATTGTGAAATATTATTACAATGTACAATAGCTGTTTTCTATTTGAATAAATTTTAAAATGTAATTTATTTTTGTGATGCAAAGCTGAATTTTCAGCATCATTACTCCAGTCTTCAGTGTCACATGATCCTTCAGAAATCATTATAATATGCTGATTTGCTGATCAAGAAACATTTTTTTTTATTATTATCAATGTTAAAAACAGTTGTGCTTATTAATATTTTTGTGGACACTGATATTCATAATGACTTTCTTTTAAGTCTTTAAAATAGGGTCTACTAATAAATGGCCTGTAAAGGTCTTTTAAGAACGGAACAACACCAAAGAAAATAATTATATTTTTGGCAGGTAAAATATTAATTATTTTCATGTTCTAACAGGTAAAGTATTTCGTTTTTGTATTAATTAATTCTTATTTATTTATTTATTTATTTATTTATTTATTTATTTAACAACTTTTTACAGCCAATAATTTTCAAGTGTGCAACTTGTAGACATTTTAAATACATAAGTGACCCAAAACAAACATGAAAATAATAATAATAATAATAATAATAATAATAATAATAATAATAATAATTTTGTAGTTATTATTGTTTCAAAAAATGAAAGAAAAAAATACTGGCATTAATAAAAATAACAACAACAATTTTTTGTAGTTATTTTTTGTAGCTATATTCAATAAATGTCAAATAATCTGTATCATAAAAATAAAAATAATCTGTATCATACTGATCATGAAAAGCAATGTTGTATCATCTCAATATTTTTTTTTTTTTTTTAAACCTTTTCTTTAAGTTCAGCATCACAGTCTCATCATTTTAGCACTGTGGTCAAGAAATCATGGCGGAGGCTGTTTTTCCCCATGAGCTCATGATGTCTGGAATGTCTCGGCTGATTCTGACAAACTACAGATGCTGCATTCAGAGTATTCTCACCGGCTGCATGGCTGCAGAGGCTGGTGAAGACAGCACAGTCCATCACCGGCCACGAGCTACCAGCATCAGAGACATCTATTCAGATTGATGCGGTAGGAAGGCCAGATCCATCTGAAACACCCCATATCCCAATCATCATCCGCCCTCTCCTTTAACATCTGCTGCTGAAGTGACCAGACAAAGACCAATAGGCAATAACACAGAATAACTCATCATCATTTTACAAAAACGCCCTAATGTTAATATGCAATAGTAATACTCAAATTTATGCTGCTCCTTTACAGTGCTCATATCGCTTATAGTTTCAAATAGTTACCTTTTAGAGTATCTACTTCTATGTTTTGTCATTATAAAACATGACTTGTTTTTATCTTGAAATATCAGTTTTAAAATCTTTCTGATGGTACACTGACTTCTAATAAGGCGAATGGCTTCTGTTTTTTTCCAAACGTCTGTTCTGGTGAGCGGGTACGAAATTCCGCGAAAATGGCAGATCGCTTTACGGCAGCAACAAATGCACGCATACAGCGATCTACTGTAATTACGACAGTGAATTCCACTCACTTAACTGTAGGTGGCTCTAAAGTCGCAAAAATACACATACAGCTACATACAGCTGCTTTAAAGTACTTGACCTTACCTTTTAATTATTTATTTCTGTTTTTACATTAATTACATTTAAACCTTCTTCATGTGTAGGCTCAAAGAATAATGCATTTCATTAACAACAAGCACTTCTGCTGCTGTACATTTGACAAATACACTTTGACTAACAGTTTTTTTTAAACAGTTTAATTTACAGTCTGAATAAAGTCATTCACAAGAATGGTTCAAAATTTGTTTATTGCCTCAGTTTCTTTAGGCCCTATGCCTGCACGTAATACTGTATACGCCACTACTGTTCATAATTTTCAGGCTCAATATTTTTATAGGATCCAATAGGGTGATCAAAAGTGACAGTAATAACATTTATAATGTTACAATTTTTTTATTTGAACAACAATCTGGTCTTTTAAACTTTCTCTTCATGAAAGAATCCTTGTGAAGAGTTTTCAACGTTAATAAAAAAAAAAAAATGTTTCTTGAGTAGCAAATCAGCATATTAGAATGATTTCTGAAGGATCATGTGACACTGAAGACTGGAGTAATGATGCTGAAAATACAGCTTTTCATCAAAGAAATAAATTACATTTTAAAATATATTCAAATAGAATACAGTTATTTTAAATTGTAATAATATTTCACAATATTACTGTTTTTACTGATCAATTAAAGGCAACCTTGTTGAGAATGAGACTTTTTTCAAAAATCTTAAAAAATCTTACCAACTCCAAATGATTAAACAGAATACAAAACAGCAATGCAGCACTTGTTGTTGGAAAAACTTGTTTGTTTTTAGATACTGTCATAAATGTAGTTAAGTTAGTACTGTAACTACATGCTTTGTTTGTATTTTATCCATATCTCAAAGTTTTACGAAACATCCCAAACTCTGGAGTACAAAGTTTCTCCATATTAGCTTACCTGGGAGCTCTGAACCCATAAATTACAAAATGTCTGATAGCACAGCACAACAAACCCCAACCACCACAAAGCGCACTGAGAGTGTAGTGAACAGCATCAGCGTGAGGCGCGTTTGCAGGACTGCAGTGATTGATGGCCGTTCCGTTGCATTCATTTCCATATATTTCTCCGCTCTGTGATTTGACTGACCAGCACATGTTAATGGTTTATTGGACCTTTGGTTTGGCCGCCCACTCATGTACTGACAGGCTTCCAATGCACCACTGGCAGAAATCAAGGCCACGGTCGCCCCTCAACAAATCAGCATTGGCACATGCATCTGGACTGAAACACAGAGGTGTTTGGCTTATGTCAATAAAAGCAGCAAGAGTAAAGCCCTGTGCATAGAGCTGAAGGTTAGATACACCATTAGCTCAACCCCACTGTCTTCAATCACATAGTAATGAGTACGAGACGCTCTTCACACACTCTTGTTGTTGCATAAATTGGCATTGCAATTGAAAGTGAAAGTGCATGATTCAGTGTAAAACAAACTATTGCACAGCAGTCTAGTCACTGAAATACATGCAAATATGACGGATGTTTGAATTAAAAACCACAGGAGAATGTATAATAAATAAATTATTTTTGTGCTTGGAATTAATAGGATTATTCTAGTTTCTCTGTTTTTAATTTATTTTTTAATTTAGTTTTTAATTTATTAAACATTTTGCTAGAACATTTTTATTATTATAATAAATAATAGTAAAATAAATAAAAATGTATTTTATATAATTTATATAATATATTTAATTTATTTAATATTTTATTACTTCTGCTTTACTACTGTACACACACACACATACATATACATATATATATATATATATATATATATATATATATATATATATATATATATACATATATATATACACACACACACACACACACACACTTGCACATTATAATATTGTATTTTATTTATTATAATAATAAAAAATAAAATAAAAATAAAAAGTGACATAAATCACTTTAAGCACTGGGTGACAATTTCTACTTTGCTGAAAATGATCACTTTAATGTTTCAATGAATGGTTGGGTAAAAAAAAAATATATATATATATATATATATATATATATATATTAATATTGCTTCTGAAAAAACTTCTCAATTCTTTTTTTCTGTTTACAGCATTTTTCAAATCCTTCCTGTCCGTTCAACCCTTCTGAACATAAAGTTACATACTGTGAATGTAATATTTGTAGTGTTGTGATATAGCTCCCTTATGTATTCATTACAATTCATAGTTTGTTTCATATACAGCATATTATGACTGATGGATTATGTGTGTTTTGGGAAACTACAACCCACTGTTTATGCAGCTTTAAAATAAATGATATCTTTGTTCTGTGCTGTGTTTTTATAGATATGAAACATCCCAGTCTCGGATGGAGTCATTTTTGTGCTTTATGTTCTGTATATGTGTTTGAGGATATAAGTTGTTAAGAGTAATTTGTTTCTAATGTGTTATTTCTCACAGGAGCTCTTAGATTCTCTGCGAGAAAGACGAGGCGAGTTAATGACAGAACACTAAAGCTCCTCAACACAACAGACCATGTGACCGATGCTGAGACCGACTGTGTTTCTAGGGAATCGCACTTCATTTATAATCCCAGACTCAATCATTCAGCTCCCATACACACTGTGTTCAGATGAATTATTGCATTCTGTTTGTAATTACTATAGAGACCAAAAAAACAGAAGGCCAAAACTGACTGCCACTGAACAAACAAACACATTTCTGTATTGTTATAATTCTTAAAGCATTATTTGCATTATTTACTGGTTATCTATCTAGCTATCTTACTTGGTGGAAGAATTGTTAATTATTTTTAAAGGAATAGTTCACCCCAAAATGGAAATTTGCTGAGATTTTACTCACCCTCAGGCGATTCAAGATGTAGATGAGTTTGTTTCTTCATCGGAACAGATTTGGAGAAAAGTAGCATTACATCAGTTACTCACCAGTGAATCCTCTGCAGTGAATGGGTGCCGTCAGAATGAGAGTCTAAACAGCTGCTAAAAACATCACAATAATCCACACCACTGCAGTCCATCAGCGAAAGTCTTGTGAAGCGAAAACCTGTGTTTTTGTAAGAAACAAATCCATTATTATGACTTTCTCAACTTCAAACTATTGCTTTTGGCTAAAATTGTCCATAATAATGCTTTCTCCGATGAAAAAGTTATCTCATCTGAATCAGGAGAGAAATATGCACAGATGAAGCATCGTTTACAAGCAGAAACAGACCAAAACAGTTCTAAACAAATCTGTGGGAGATGAACTTCTTCATCTTTTATTATGGACTCATATTTTGGCCAGAAGTGATGGTTTAAAGTCAAAACATCTTAATTTGTTTCTTACAAACACACAGTTTTTCACTTTACAAGATGTTAATTGATGGAATGGAGTGCTGTGGATTACTTGTGGATTATTGTGATGTTTTTATCAGCTGTTTGGACATTTAGAAGACATAACTTGTGTAGACCTGGTTATCCTGTTGAAGAAAAATGTCTTTTTCACAGTAGAGTCTAGACGAAGAAAGCAATCACAAGCAGCTTTATCGTGAACAGAGAACAGCACACACACTGAATGACAGGCTGTAAGTCTGACTTTGACTGTCTTCCACAGTCCAACAAAGGCTCCAAAACCTGTGCGACCATCGTGATGAAAGAAGCTCCATCCTCCTGCTTTGTCCAATGAGACGTTAAATGCTGTTGTTAACGTGATGGATGCTCATCAACAGATGTGAGGGGTTATGAGGTGAGTAAAACATAATCTGGACTTCTGTCTGAAATGCTTTTCAAGCTGGAAGCAGTGAAAAAGTGGAGTGGTCCAGGATGAGACAAAAACAGAGGCTAGTCATCATCATTACAGAGACACTCTCACTAAATGTTATTAATGGGCCATTGCTGAGAGTCACGCATCATGAGCGCAGCACTGCCAACAGTCTGACACGCATAAACACCCATTCACATTTTCCCATCTTCACCACAGTCAAAATCTGTTGCATCAGTTTCTTAATTTATTGGAAAAGTTTAAGTGCGTAATTTAATTAGAATTTTTGGTGTGTCTGCTGCCTCATTCGGTCTGAAATCATCTTTAGACATTCCAGGCATTACAAGAATTTTTCTGTGAACTGCTGACTGTTGATTTTGGACCCTGCTGATATAATGCAATCAAGAAATGTAAGTAAAAAAAAAAAAAAAAAAAAAAAAATGCATATTTGAAATCACAGTGTAAGAATGATAAACACACAAAAAACAACAACATTTTTTTTTCTATTTAATGTAAACAAAACACATGAAGAAAAAAAAGCCTATGTTTACAGTGGCCATATTCTTTTTCTTTGAAGGAAACTTGTAATATTTCTATTTTAAATGTATATTTTAACTGATACAAAAATATTCATATTCATATTTTTTGCAGGCCTTGGTTAAAAAAAAAACATGCAATAAAATAAAACAATTGTCAGCAAGTAATATTTGCAGGAGTTACTTACATTTATATTTTAATTTTTTTTTTTTTTTTTTTTTAAATCAATATTTTAACTGATAAAATAATATTTATATTCATATTTTCTGCAGGGCTTGATTATTGAAAATAAACAACAAAAAAGCAAGTATTATTTACAGGGGTCATAGTACATTATTTTTCATTGACATCAACTTATGATATTTATAATTTTAACTTAAAAAAAACTATATTTTAACTGATCTAAATTCTTCCTGCAGAACTTGATTTTAAAAAAATGTAATAAAATATAAAACACAACTGTCAGCAGGCAAAATTTACAGAGGTCATGTTGTATTATTTTTTGATTCACAAATATAATATTTATATTTAACATATTTAATCTACATATAATTAAAATCTATATTTTTACTGACACATAATAATATTGGATTCACATATTTTCTGCAGGCCTTAAAAAAAAAAACAAAAAAAAAAAAACATATTTTGTGAAGTCTACATGAGTGCACAATGCTTTCAAAACTGAAGTTTAATGACCTTTGTATGTCCACAGAGGTCTGGTCTCTCAAGAGCACGTAAATGTGTGCACTGCAATGGATGTGAACCTGGTACAGTTCTATAATGGCACATATAATGACTTTCTTTCAGTGTCTCCACAGGTTTTGTCATGAAATCATTACTTAGACCTAGAAAAACTTTTAATTTATTCAAAACATTTCAGTCTCTGAGGGATGTAAGAGCGAGCTCATTCTGAAGGCTCCCTGGGGAACCAACAGGTCCATGTTTCACCATGAATAAGAGGCTTTGCTAGCACGGCTTTCTTTTCCATCAGACTTTGTGACACTTTTGAATGTGCTTAGCAAAAATAAAAGAAAAAAATATGCCTAAATATGTTTCATGAGAATAATGAATGTTTCACTGAAATCAGTTATCCGCATAATGACAAATGCACTTTTGACAGCTGTTTCAGTACATTTACACTCAATACAACTGTTAAGTAAAGCCTTTAAGTATTTATCTGACGGTTAGGGTAATTTTTGCATCATTAACAATTGTTTTTCTCACACACTTCCGCCCACCTGCCATTGGTCAGCCAAACAGATAGCCCCGCCCTAAACTCACACCATTGGTTGAGTCTGTATTGTTCTATAGGCCTCATAAAACACAGAACACAATGATTTCACAAAACCAACCATGACTTATAGTTGTCTCAGCATATTAAACTGTGATAGAAGAAAATATTTTTACAACGAAAAATGACACACTTCAACTTTAAGCCACGCAGCAAAGGGCAAAGAAGATTTCGCCCTTCAATCAACCCAAATAACAACGGATAACCATAAAACGTCTGGAGCAACCAGAGAGAGCGTCTAAAAGGAGATATGCATATCTGTGAAGCCAATGATAGGAAAGCGTAGAATCTCAAGAAGTCAAAAAGGGAAGAAAGTGTCTGAGAGAGCAAAAGTAAGCTGAGGCCAGTTCCTGTCATCGTCTGCCTCTGGTAAGGGGCTTTTTCCAGGAGACAGAAGGATATAGAGATTAGAAGTAATTACATTCAGGGAAACTTACCGAGCGAAAATGAACAAGTTTGGAGCTGAAGCTCTTAACCAGGGAAAGTTCAGTGAGCCGGAGAAAGTAAAAGGCAGCAGAAGGTTGAGAAAAGGGGTCATTAATAACATCTGTCTGAAACATACCATGTACCTTTTAACCTCAAATGGATGTTTCTGTATGATATAACAGGTCCAACATTATCTGAAGTGTCATGACAAATCTTTTTATTTTTTTGTGAGATAAAAGAGGTGCTAAACTATAAAAACATGCAGTACTCAAAAGCTCAGTGCAAAAAGACCAATAATTGAAAGTAAATTGCAAACAAAAAAAAAAAAAACTGCAAATAAATAAAATAATAATAATAATAATAAATTAAAATTCCAAAGTAAAATTACATTAACTGTGAATTAGTTTACCAAAACCAATATATGCAGTTTTAATAAAATCAAGAATATGATTTCAAAATTAAAAGGATTAATTACCTTAGATTTTGTACTGAAAATGAATACTTTGACAAGAATGTATTTTACTTACCAAAAAGTACATTAATACAGTAGATTCAAATAGTTATAAATAAATAAAGACTCAACTTAAAATTTATCATATGCACTGTTGGTAATTATTGATCTTCGATAAAATATATGACATTAAAAATAATTAATCAGTATTTCATGTAAAGTTATATATACAGGTAGCAGCTAATACATGAAAAATAAATAAAAACCTCTAACTTATCTCCATTTTCTCCATACACACAAAAAAGATGTATATATGTATATATATATATATATATATGTGTGTATATATATATATATATATATATATATATATATATATATATATATATATATATATATGTATATATATATATATATATATATATATATATATATATATAATTTTTTTTTTTTTTAAATCTTGGTGTGGCCTGGTAATTTCTCAGTAGAAATGAATGGGCACGAACATGGGAGGCTCTTCTCGCTAAGCAGTATGAGGGTAATGTAATTTGCTATTGTTTAACCTCGCGCCGCCAGGTCTCTTGTTTTAATGGAGTCTCAGATTAGTTTCCTCTAACACATGTAATTGGATAAGTGATGAAACATATTACTGCTATCCAACCACTAAACTACAAAGACACGTCAACTTTTTTTTCTCCTTCTCTCAGCATTACAGTTCTCATCTCTGGATCTGCATGTAGCTGTAATGTCAGACATCTTTTTCAGAAAATTATTTGAAATTTGCAAGCTGTGTATTGTAAGGATACAATGCTGTTTCGATAAGGTGATTCAGGTTATGACGCCTACATGACACTTTGCCAAATGCATGTCACTGATGTTTCTGAGCCCTACATGCAACATTTTTTTCCAAAATATTGTCTTATAGTCAAACTACTACAAAGAATCTACTACTACTAAATATTGTGTAAAATATTACATTTTTTCATAAATGTTATAATCAACATTGATCTCACTTTATCCACCACCACATTGCAATGGATAATGGGATATGTGTCCTACCGACTTAGAATTTGGCCAAAGAAATAAAAAATAAAAACAAGCAATCTTCGAAGGCAGTCCCCAAACTTGTGGAACAGACTGGTGTGCACCTTAAAACGCTGTCTACGTAGGCGACTCGCTAGGTTTTGGAACACTGCTACTGAGAAGCAGCTCTGGTTGGTATGGAAACAGATGGCATTCCTCTTCCTCTCTCTGCATCACAGTTGCAGAAGGTCAAAGGTCAGCCTGTCAGCCTGAGAACCAAAGGTGAGGGTCTTCTACTTGTTCATCACTAAACCTGCTGAACAGATTGCGCTGCGCTGATCTATGCAACCTTTACCATGAGAAACATCTTATTTTTGCTGTGAGAGGCTTTGAAAGGACGCTTTGAGAAATTATTGGCACAGCTCTCACCTCCTGCTCCGATAAAACTGGAAATGAGCGTTCAGCACACATCAAGTGAGGACGTGCATTCTAATTTTAGACATGAATGAAGGGGGAAAAAAAAAAAATGAATTAGATGGATGACTGTCACTTGTAATGCAGAAAAGGGAGTGTATCGTCATCGTGTTGAGTCTGGATAAGCAATTATGATGAACAGATCTACAAAACAATGAGATTGAAACAATACTGAATATTAATATCATGACAGATTTGACTGGATGGATATAATGAAATACAGAATAAGGAATTGAGGGAGTTTGTGTGTGTGTGTGTGTGTGTTTTACAGGAAAGCACTGTGGTGTTACCATCATATAGTCATCAGACCATGTACCATTAAATAAATAAATTAAAAACATAATACAAATGCATTTGAAATCTCCAAAAAAAAAAAAAAAAAACGTTTTATCATGGCACATGCTGAAAAGCCACAGAATTACTATGGTATAAACAAACAAGTCATGGTATTACTATGGTAAACAAACAAACAAACAAACAAACAAAAACATGGTTAAAAAAAAAACAAACAAAAAAAACAGTATTACCATGGTACATCTCCAAAACCCATAGTATTAATATGGTACAATTAAATGAATGAATTAATTTAAAACTTCATACTAAAGCATGTTAAAAAAAAAAAAAAAAAAAACTGGTTTGCCATGGTATATGTCCAAAAGTCATAGTATTACTATGGTATCATTAAATTAATTAATTAATTAAAAATAAATAAATAAATCTTAAAAAAAAAAAAAAAAAAAAAAAAAAAACAGTATTACCATGGTACATGTCCAAAAGCCATAGTAGTACTATGGTACCATTATTAATTCATTTAAAAAATAACACAAAAGCATGTACAATGTCTAAAAAAGAAAGTTTTACCATGGTATATATCCAAAAGTCATAGTATTACAATGGCATCAATCAATCAATAAAAACAAGCCATGGTATTACTATGGAACAAATTTATTTATTTATTTATTTACTTACATGTCTAAAACACAGTATTACTATTGCACCAATCGATAAATAAAATTTTTAAAAAATCTTCAAAAAAAAAAAAAAAAAAAAGCATAGTATTACCCATATACCAAAACATAAAAATAAACATGATACATGTACAAAAACCATGGTATTACTATGGTACCATGTCAAAGAAATGGTACATGTATTATTATAGTACATGGTTAGAAAAACACATTTGGTAACACTTTATTTTATGGTGTCCTTGTTACACGTGTTACATGTACATACTATTAATATTAATAAATAGTGCATAATTGCATCCAAGTAACCCTAAGTCAAACCCTAATCCTAACCATATAGTAAGTAGTTATATCACTCAGCACTTAAATGTATAATTACACTGTAACAAGGACACCTTAAAATAAAGTGTAACCACAGATTTTATAACATATTTTTAAAGAGAGAAAAGCTGAAGCAGGTTTAGATGTTGAGGATTTGAAAGGCACTTTCTTGTGTGATTTGGTGAGAGAGCGCTGTGACAGACAGGCGGATACTGAACGTCCGTCCACACTGAATAACTCTCTAAAGCCGCGGTGGATTTCACCTGCTCAGCAGAGGACAGAACACGGGTCTGGATGTCATTTCAACTCCACTGTCGTCTACTCCAGGAAAAAAGAGCAGCCGAGGTCTCTCTCTTTGTGGCTTTAGTGTTTCTTGAAAGTTTTAAGTCTTGACAATCACTGAAGCTTACTGTCATCTTTATAACATAACAGTTTGTGTGCTAACATGAGAATTGTGTCATCATATACTCACCCTCATGTCATTCCTAACTCTTATGGATTTAATTTATTCTGTGGAGCACAAAAGGAGACAAACAGTCAGACATGATATTCACACTGCTCTTTTCCATACAATGAAAGCATACAGAACCGCACCTGTTATGCTCAGAAAAGACAAAATGAAGCTATATGATAACAAAAAAACAATTAGGCTATATACAGGTGCATCTCAATAAATTAGAATGTCGTGGAAAAGTTCATTTATTTCAGTAATTCAACTCAAATTGTGAAACTCGTGTATTAAATAAATTCAATGCACACAGACTGAAGTAGTTTAAGTCTTTGGTTCTTTTAATTGTGATGATTTTGGCTCACATTTAACAAAAACCCACCAATTCACTCTCTCAACAAATTAGAATATGGTGACATCCCAATCTGCTAATCAGCTCAAAACACCTGCAAAGGTTTCCTGAGCCTTCAAAATGGTCTCTCAGTTTGGTTCACTAAGCTACACAATCATGGGGAAGACTGCTGATCTGACAGTTGTCCAGAAGACAATCATTGACACCCTTCACAAGGAGGGTAAGCCACAAACATTCATTGCCAAAGAAGCTGGCTGTTCACAGAGTCCTGTATCCAAGTATGTTAACAGAAAGTTGAGTGGAAGGAAAAAGTGTGGAAGAAAAAGATGCACAACCAACCGAGAGAACCGCAGCCTTATGAGGATTGTCAAGCAAAATCGATTCAAGAATTTGGGTGAACTTCACAAGGAATGGACTGAGGCTGGGGTCAAGGCATCAAGAGCCACCACACACAGACGTGTCAAGGAATTTGGCTACAGTTGTCGTATTCCTCTTGTTAAGCCACTCCTGAACCACTGACAACGTCAGAGGCGTTTTACCTGGGCTAAGGAGAAGAAGAACTGGACTGTTGCCCAGTGGTCCAAAGTTCTCTTTTCAGATGAGAGCAAGTTTTGTATTTCATTTGGAAACCAAGGTCCTAGAGTCTGGAGGAAGGGTGGAGAAGCTCATAGCCCAAGTTGCTTGAAGTCCAGTGTTAAGTTTCCACAGTCTGTGATGATTTGGGGTGCAATGTCATCTGCTGGTGTTGGTCCATTGTGTTTTTTGAAAACCAAAGTCACTGCACCCGTTTACCAAGAAATTTTGGAGCACTTCATGCTTCCTTCTGCTGACCAGCTTTTTAAAGATGCTGATTTCATTTTCCAGCAGGATTTGGCACCTGCCCACACTGCCAAAAGCACCAAAAGTTGCTTAAATGACCATGGTGTTGGTGTGCTTGACTGGCCAGCAAACTCACCAGACCTGAACCCCATAGAGAATCTATGGGGTATTGTCAAGAGGAAAATGAGAAACGAGACCAAAAAATGCAGATGAGCTGAAGGCCACTGTCAAAGAAACCTAGGCTTCCATACCACCTCAGCAGTGCCACAAACTGATCACCTCCATGCCACGCCGAATTGAGGCAGTAATTAAAGCAAAAGGAGCCCCTACCAAGTATTGAGTACATATACAGTAAATGAACATACTTTCCAGAAAGCCAACAATTCACTAAAAATGTTTTTTTTTTTTTTTTATTGGTCTTATGAAGTATTCTAATTTGTTGAGATAGTGAATTGGTGGGTTTTTGTTAAATGTGATTCAAAATCATCACAATTAAAAGAACCAAAGACTTAAACTACTTCAGTCTGTGTGCATTGAATTTATTTAATACACGAGTTTCACAATTTGAGTTGAATTACTGAAATAAATGAACTTTTCCACAACATTCTAATTTATTGAGATGCACCTGTATTTACTGTGTATAGATGGATATATAATGGACAGGGTCAGTGGGCAAAATCAATCATACTGTGCTGCTAGAACGCCATTTGAGCACGTTATTAAAAAAGTGGTGTAAATGACTAAGGATTGCTCTCAAATGCGAGCACACGGCCGACAGATGATCCCGAATCCCCGGCAGGAGATCTGACCTCGTCTCGCTGAAGCTCCACTTCACTCAAGTGTGAGCAAATGAATTATTCAGCCAAACGGCGAGAGCGCTGTCACGTCCGGAAAGATCAGACGCTTTCCCGAGTCACCGGCTGTCCTCACGTGTGTGAAACTGTGGGAGGAGAGCGTTCATTCGGAGTGAATACACTGACAAGAGTGACTCTCAGCATCAGAGAAGCGTCTAAAGCGGGTTACTGCGGTATACGAGAGCCAGCCTCCGCACAATGCACTCTGGGACTGCATATCCCTCGCTGCACGGCACAGTTAAACCACTCTTTGAACATGTTTGAAAGAGTATCAGAACAGAGATTCGGCACAATACCATTTCTTTCCTTTTACACTCGCTACACCGCCGATGTTTGAATAGGATTATGACAGATAATAATGAGAGAGCGCTTTAAAAAATGAGGCTTTATTCAAACAATACCAGAACGAGAGGAGGACGGTGCAGGCCCTTCATTAGAAACTAAATTACGTTTTAAAGGAAGTTCAAAGCTTGTTCATCTTATCCTGTCAATCAAATCTCAACTTCCAGCCCTCCACCTTACCACTGTCACTTTTATTTTAATAGTTATTAACTATAAATTAAATAGTCCGGAGGAAAGTTCATGACAGATAACCAGTTTTCCATATCACATTTTGGCAAATAAAGAAAACTGCTAATTAGATAAACTACAGAAAAAAAATGTGAGTAGTGAGTGAGTAGGCTACTCACCTGTGCAAAATTGAGGTGTTGTGGATGGTTGCCAGGTTCATTTGGTTTTGAAAATATTTAAATATGCAAAAAATCAAATTCTACATTACTGTTCAAATCTTTAGGGGTCAGTAAGGTTGTTGTTGTTGTTTGTTTGTTTTTTTTGGAAAGAAATTACATTTATTTAGCAATGACCAAAGTGAAAAAATGTGCATTAAAAAAATAAATAAATACAAAAAATACAAAAAAAAAAAAACATGAAAAAAGTAAAACCACCAAATTGTTTGGCATCACCAAATCAGCTGCTGAAGAACAGCTTTGTCATCACCAAAAAAAGTATACATTTTGAAATATATTCAAAAAGAAAACAGTTATTTAAACATTTTATCTGTATCAGTGTTGTCAAATCGATTAATCGCATCCAAAATAAAAGTTTGGATTTATATATATATATATATATATATATATATATATATATATATATACACACACACACACACACACACACACATAGATGTATATATGTAGTAAATATTTACATGTATATTCATATATTTACAGTATATGATTTCATATATATTACATATAATTCTCAAACATATACATGTATGTGTATGTATTTATATATGCATGTAAATATACACAGTACACACACATATATTATGTAAACAAACTTTTATTTTGGATGCGATTAATCGCGACTAATCAATTTGACAGCACTAATCTGTATTTTTCTAAAAAAAAAATCTCACACACACACACACTATGTATATGCACACAAAGTATTATTATTACATTAACTATAAATTATTTTATCTATTCAAAACAATACTATATAACATTAAATAAATGATGACAGAATTGAATCAGAGTTCTTTAACAAAATAAAATTGGTTTATTTTTCAGTTTCTTCATCAGTCATGCACACAAAAAATGTGACAAGAAAAAGACCGCTAGATTATTTTGAAAACAGCTAAAATGCTGTCATGTTTCAAAAAATTTAGCTTAGCAGTTTACTACATTTAGTAAGTTATTCTTCAACACTTGTAATAGTGTGTCCGGTGTTGTGGATAGACTCCCGTCTGATGTGAAATGAAAAGCAAACAGAAGCTAATAAAAAATTAATGCGTTAAGAGATTGAGAAGACTTCATGGACTGCTGTGGTCGAGGGCTTTGTGAACGTGTCACCATGAGCCAGTCAGGAAGGTCTTGACAGAAAAGAAATGAATGAATTTTAAAGGAACGTCAGGGTGAAAGTGTAATAGAAAAGTACTATAAATACTCACCGGCATCTGGCCACTGTAAAATGACCCACGTCCCAAAGGCCCAGACCAGCCGAGGTGTCCATTATACAATTTATCAGTGAGAGACCCGCCGCGCCACACGTCATTCACTGATGCTTCCGACTCTTATGAACTCTGACATCAGGTCTGATCTCTTATGCACAGGATTCATCAAGGTTGCCTTGAATGGGATTTTCTTGTAAAACACCTGTTGTGAATGAGAAGCATGTAAGAATGGATGTGGAAATCTCTTTAGGTTTGATAGTTAAGTTCAATACTTCAAGGTGCACTTGCAGTGGAAGTAATATTTTCAATTGCAAAAGGTGAATATGTTAAAAATGTTTGTAACACTTCAGATTAACACTATTCACTATTAACTGGTTACTTAGCATGCATATTAATAGCATATTGGCTGTTTTTTAGTACTTATAAAGCACATATTAAAGAGCAGATCATATGGGTTTTCAAAAAATATCTACGTTTGTAACGTAGCTACCCTTCAATGTAAACAGTCTGCAAAGTTGTTAATCAAAAAAGTGCATTATATAAAAAGATACTGTCTCTCAAAAGAAATAGTCGACTCAGAATTGCCTTAATGAGCCATCATATTTTCGAATCTTCTGCCTGTTACAGATCTACGTCACTAGGTAACACATTTGCATAATCCCCACGAAATACGAACGAGTGTGTTTACATCATGTCAAGAAGACGCTGTGTTCTGCGCTGTGAAAGCAAGTTTGTTTTGTTTTCATTTGTTGAAATTGTCGTCATTTTTCCAAGGACTGCTTCTCTAATGTTGGCTTTTATCTTCTTTGACTTCTAATCTTCTTTATTTGGACTTTATTTGGGAAGGGAGGGCTTTACAAACATTATGCTCAAAGCTGATTTAAACAAACCGTTTCGAAATCATTGACAAATGACTCTATGTATAAATGTATAAATAGTCTGAGAAAATGACAAAGTTACTTGACCTTAGATGCATTTAAACCTGTTGTAGGGGACTCCAACACAATATTAGGACAATTTATTTATTAATTTAAAACCATATGACCTGCTCTTTAATGCATGACCATTTTCTAGATCCCTTAACCCTACCCAATACCTAAACATAACTACTACAACCACCACAATACCTTACTTGCTATCAATAAGCAGCAAAATAAGAGTTTATTGATGGAAAACTCTTAGTTAATAGTGAATATGCGTTCTCTAATCTAAAGAATTACCAAAATTTTAATAGATATCATCATACTTTCCTCTGTTGATTAATCACAGTACATTAAGACGTATGTTTTGTATTACATGTTTACAAATGATGCATTACCTAATTAAATATAGACAAAAAAGGTACAAAAGATGTCACTGGGTCGGTACCTTTTCAAAAGGTACACTTTTGTACCTTATTTACCCCTAAAGGGTGCATATTAGCACTTTAAAAGTACATATTATTATCTAAAAGGTACATATTAGTATGCTTTGAAAAGATACTGCCCCACTGACAGCTTTCGTACCTATTTGGCATCACTTTTGTACCTTTTTGCAACTTTGTGACATATGAGAGTTAAAGATTTCCACAGAGGGGATTTTGGACACTCTTTTTTTCTTTTCTTTTTTTTTCAGAAATTACTGCAAAGAGCCAGGAAATAAATTACCATACTTTTAGGAATAAAATGTAATAGAAACCAGGTGAATGATATATGAACAAACCCGTCTGTAAAACCTTCAGAATATAGATAGGAATAAATCTGTAAAGTTTGTTGTTTCTGAAGTGGAGAAAAAACTAATTTAGAGAAAATGGCCTTTAAAGATATGTTTTGTAATTGAAATCTACAGACGCAGACAACTAAAGTGTAATAAACACTTCAATGTGTATTTTAGAAGTTTTCTTTCCACTAGTCTGAAAGAACACAAGTTATAGAAACAAAATAGCCCAAAATTTTGCCTGAGGTGTGTTAAAAAAAAAAAACAAATAGTACATCTGACGAATATTTTCATCAGAGGCCTAGAAAAAGCTAAGGTAAAGTACCCAATCTATTATCTAAAAAGTGCATAAATGTAGCATTAAAATAATCTAGAATGAATGAATGGATGAATAAAAAGGTTGATATAGGAACATATCCTGTTTTGTAAAATGATTGTTCCAACAGTCAGACACATTTAAAATTTAGACTTGTAAAGTAAATAAATATATAATAAAATAAAATATAAAAATTAAATTAAATCAAATCAGAAAAAGGCATAAAGGTAGAATTTAAATAGTCTACAATCCATACAATCAATGCAAATAAATAAATAAATAAATAAAATAAATTTAGAGCTGGAAAACTAATGTAAAATGAAAATAATACTAAAACAAAACAAAAAATAAATAAATAAATAAAGTCAAGAACATTTCTATAGTGATCAACACTAGAAATTAGCACTAGATATTGCTCTTTGTGCAGAAGTGAAATCCACATGATCTGATTTTCATTTGAAATCCTTCATCACAAATGACAATATATAAAACAATATATGACATACAGTATATTTCATGATAAATGTTTTAAATTGCATTGTTGTCACATGATCTCATAACCTTTGTCACATGACCATCTGCATGCATTTCAGCAAGTGGTGGCTATTTATCATCTTATATTACTTCTAAAATAACTTCTAACTTAGAAATAAAACTGTTATTTTGCATTTTTAATCCATCCATTTTTGTATAAAATGACTCAACATTTGACAGTCAAATGAGAGAAGACACAGAATATTTAAATATGATTGGCATAATTTACATGCATTTATAACTGCATAATACATATATACTGCAGATATGGTAAAGAATTATTCAGTTTATCAATTATGAATTATTTTGATCAGTATGATATTATAATGCTGTTTTGCTGCTTCACTTTCTAAACTGTGCATCAGAAAGCAATAAAACTCATCAACAATCATCTAGAGATGAACAGAAATGTCACTATACACTATATACTAGTCATTTCAGATGGATAATTTATTGATCTGTCTTTGCCAGTTTTCCACAGAGGCAGTATCAGCCTTCAAGAGCTCTGAACGCGACTTACAAAGCCTTGACTTTTCATTTCGACTTCCCACATAACACCAGCAGCAATCAGAAAACCACATCTGCTCAAATCATGTTGTGAAAGACAAATTTCTTTTAGTATAACATCATGTTTTTAGATTACCTCTGATGGCTGGCAGTAACTTTAGCTCTCCCATTTCAGACGACTGGGTTTTTTGAAGGAAATCTGGCTCTGGGAGCTCTGTTAGGATGCATGAGTAGTGTGATGGGAGAAAAGTATGTGCATAAACACTCAGAAGGAGCAGAAGATAAAACAGCCCAGTGATAACAGAGGAAGCTCAGCCGCCCGTCTCGCTCACTCGCGCTGCATTTCTGTCTTTATTGCTACAAGTAATGGAGACAGGCGGATAAACTTGCACTGATGGATTCCAAATTAGATGGAGAAAGATTTTTTTAAATGGACGTTAACAGCATATTGGTGACATTAACAGGCACGTCTCCTTCAGTGGAGCCTCTGTCGTCCTTTGACTAATGGGTTTCATATCGAAAGTTTCACAAAACAGTTGGGAGGACACTCCTTGGGTTTGTTTTATCAATCTAGTGAAATATTTATAGTGTGGACGAGTTTCTCTGAGAAATGAATCCTGGTTACTGACAAAGAAACACATCACAAAGGACCTGTCAACAGTTACAGGAGAGCAACCTTGAAAAGGTATACTAATGTACTGTGAATTAGTTATTTTAAATGCATATAAAGTATAAAGGACAACTTTTCTAAATGTAAAAGTCCTTAATGCTCATCCAAAAAATAAAATTGTCATCCTTTACTCACCTTTATGTCTTTCCAAACTTTTCTTTTCTGTGCAGAAGACAAAAGAAGATGAAATTCAATGTCCAAAATAGTCCAAAAAATAGTCCACAAATGTCAATGAGTCCAAAAATAGCATAGGTAGCATTAAAATAATCTGCAATAAATAAATAAATAAATAAGTTGACATAAGAACATATCATGGTTTCTATAGTGAGACAAATTTAAAATGTAGACTTTGAAATGTATAAAATAAAATAAAATAAAATAAAATAAAATCTGAAAAGTGCATAAAGGTAGCATTAAAATAATATATGATCACTAAATAAATAAATAAATGATTTATATAGGAATATATCCTACTTGGTAAAATGATTGTTCCTACAGTCAGACAAATTTCAAATGTATTCCAGTAAAATAAAATAAAAAATAAATAAAAATTAAATAAATAAAATAAAATAAAATCTGAAAATGGCATAAAGGTAGAAATAAAATAATCTACATAAAAAAAATAAATAAATAAATAAATAAATAAAAAAATCAATTTAGAGCCGAAACACTAATGTAAAATAAAAAACAAAAAATAAAGTCAAGAACATTTCTACAGTGATCTACACTAAAGATTAGCACTAGAAATTGCTCTGTGCATAAGTGAAATCCTCATGAGCTATTTTCATTTGAAATCCTTCTTCAGTTCTCACAAATGACTGAAAAGTCATGGAAATTCATTGGTGAAATGGGGTATAAACAGTTAAAGGTGGGACTATTGTTATAAATCAGCGCCATGTATATATTATTCGTTACGGTGTTAAAGAAAATTTGTTGCAGATTGTTTTTTTTTTTTTTTTACACATTCATTTCACAGACGCTGCAACTGTAGAAGTCGTGATGAATCAAAGGCGTCTAATTGGTGTTTTGTCTCGTCCAGTGCAATTGTCTCATTTCCTGTCAGGCTGATGAATGATTGGATGATTGATTCTCCAGTGTGATGCGGCACACGGACACATGGCTGATTAGACACCAGAGGGATCACGCTACACGGCAGCAGGGGCTGATCTTTAAGAACCGCGGCACCTGAAGATTGTAATCAGAGACGACGGCTCTCACACAGCAGCCCGCGTGTCGCTGCCACCAATCAGATACTTGCCAGGGCAGATTTATTAAATCAGAATGTCCTTAACTACTTCTGATTGAAAATGAAGGGAAGGAAAATAAAATCTGATCATCTGATATTTTAAGGATATTTTTTTGCACACTGATAATCATCAAGTTTGGAATTAAGATTTTTTTTTATGTTCTTGAAAAAAAAAATGCCTATATGCTCTTTCATGCTGCATTTATTTGATCAAAAATACAGCAAAATTGCAAAATATTACTACAATCTAAAACAACCTATTTCTATTTGAATATATTTAAAAATGTAATTTATTCCTGTGATGCAAAGCAGAATTTTCAGCATCATTTCTTCAGTCTTCAGTGTCACATGATCCTTCAGAAATCATTCTAATATGCTGATTTGCCGCTCAGCTATTATTGGTGCTTATTTACTAATTATTTTTTACCATTTAACTATTTATTATTATCAATTTTTAAAACCATTTCTGCTGCTTTTAATATTTTTGTGGAAACTTTTTTTTCAGGATTCTTTGATGAACAGAAAGTTCAAAATAACAGCATTTATATAAATTTTCCTATATTATAAATGTGTTTACTGTCACTTTTAATTAATGCATCCTTGTTAAATAAAAACATTAATTTCTTTAAAAAAAAAAACTTAAAACTTTTACTCAAAACTTACTTCAAAATTTCTTACTGTATTTTTTAATCAAATAAATGCAGGCTTCGTGAGCATAAGATACATTAAAAATATCAAAAACATTAAATAACATTAATTATTCCAACCTTTAATTATTCTGAGCATATGTTAAGATATTTTGACCATTAAGTCACATTTTACACTGACATAGTTCTCATCAAATTTAAGCACATTTTTACCCCAATTCCCATTCTCCTCATACCCACAATAAATGAATAAACAAAATAAATGTACATGTTTTTGCCAGTTTCACTCTTACACTTATTTTGTCTATGCGCTGTCCTTTACAACAGTCTGGCAGCCTGCTGTCGTAACTGGATTGTCACAGTATTGTCACAGAGGATGAAGAGGGTTGAAATAACACAAACAAACAAACCAACCGACACACCAGCAAAATGTACAATGAGCAATCAATGGTTTGAGAATGAGCATGTAATGTGAATTAAAACCTCTCTGCCTGGATTAATCCAGCATTCTGCACAGGAGAACAAGGGAAACGTAGTACAGTCCCGACTGGAAAAGGCGATTAAACAGAGTTTAAACAGAAACTGAAGTGGTTTTCAAAAAGAGCAACAGAGAAAAAACAATAAAAGTGTGGGAAGATTTAACCACAAGCGGACAACCCAAAAAAATGCTTGATGGGTGAAGTGAGAAATGATGGTCCATAGTGAGTTCTGAATCACAGTTGAACATACAAGATGTGACAGAACGAGCAGCCCGTTGAGTTAATTGAGTGAGGGCTTCTGTAATTCCCAACACACACACAAATCCCACCAGACTGAGTTTGACATGGAAAGTATAAGCACATCAAGTACTGTGAAGCATGACTGACACTAGGAATCACACACACTTCATGACTCCATATCTCATCTATTATTAAAGCAAAGCCATCCATTCAGTCACTTAAATGAATGGACGACTAAAAGAGCAAACAAAAACAATGGTCACATCACAGGCAAATGTATGAGGAGATAAAACACACATGAAAGAGGTTTCATGAAGATCTGAGCTTTGTCCTCTGCTGGAACTACTGATATCAAATGTTATGGCACATATTTTAATGCATTAGAGGCACAATTCCCATGTATTTTGTTGAGAACTATTAGATATTTTTAATACTGATTTTAATTATTATCTAAAATAATCTTAGCCTAGCAAAAGAAGTCAAATGTCTGTATCCCCCTTAAAATAATGATTTTGGCTGGTCACACCTCGGTAAAAGTAATTGATAATCAATTATCAATTTGTAAAAAAGAAAAAAAGAAGATATATTACATTATTAACTCATTTTACTTGCCCAAAACCTTTATATAATATAAGGATTCAGGGATATGGTATTTATGTCCCAAATTTTGGCAACAGGGTTTTTGTTGCCAAAATTGAATTTTGTTTTATTTTTTATATTTTAATTGTCATTATTTTTATTTTTATTTTCATAACCTTTTTATTTTTATACATAACCTCCCCCTTAACTCTCACTTTATTTATTTATTTGTAATTCTCAGTGGTGAATTTAGTGAATCTATCTATCTATCTATCTATCTATCTATCTATCTATCTATCTATCTATCTATCTATCCTTTCATTTATTCATTTTAAATTTGATACAACCGCACAATTTTTTAACGATTATTGCTAGAAAATCACATGAATCAAGATTTTAAACTATATATTTAGACCTCTATTTATGTCCAAAATTTTATTAAGAGGGTTGCAAACACCATAAACACCACTGAATATGAATATCTAGAATGAATGAATGAATAAATAAATAAATACATACATAAACAAAAACAGCTCATTTCTGTCATATACTAATCATATGCTAAGCCTTAACCTATACAACATTAGACCTCCTGAGGTTGAGTAAAGGTTAAGCTTCCTGAAGCAGGACTTATTTTGTGTATTTTGTGTGCTTTACCTCCTAATGACTAGCCTGGACAACCTAATGAACAGACTAGACATGTTTCAAAACACCACTACTAGCAATTTTCCAGCAGGGCTGTATTTATATTTTGAAGCTTCTTTGAAGATTCCTTTTGTTCAGAACCAGGTATTATTCAGTGTCATGTCAAAACCAAAACACTACAGACAGTGTGTGTGTGTGTGTGTGTGTGAGAGAGAGAGAGAGAGAGAGAGAGAGAGAGAAGAGCAGCATAATCACACCACTTAACAGTTACGGGAAGAGAGTAAAAAAAAAATCAATCTTGAGATACGAGTGGTTTAGAAGTCGTTTTGAAATATGTATTCCACCTGCAAAGAAGGCTTTTAAATTAAACATGGCCGGATTGGAGGAAAAGCAATGCCGGATGCAAACGCTCCTGATGTATATTTCATAAGTGTACAGTGAGTGCTGGTTTGTATATCATCAGTGTTCAGATAAGATAACGCTCACTGACTCCATGTGCCATAGTACTTCTGTCATCTGCCAAAAGTCTGGGAAATACAAGGCTACTTTTGTAGGAGAAGAGGGTAAGTTAAGGGCAAAAGAGTGGTTTTTAATTAAACATATTCTAAGTTGGGTGACCTGCTGTGGATGACAAAATGTCAAAAGTCATCTCAAGTGCTCCAACAATCACCTACCTCATTTATAAAAGATTTCTGAGAAATCACTCACACATAGTACATCCAATCAAAATGGAAACTACTTTCCTAACACACTCCCATTGGGCATGATTCATTCACAAGTTTGTCTTGAAAATTAACTGAAAAAAAAAAAAAAAAAGTCTCTTTTCTGAGAGAAAAAAAAAAAGGTTAACTGAAAGTTACCTTATAATATAAAATGTAATATTGTAAAAAAAAATTACATGTAAAATTATGTGTAATAATGCTCTAAAATATTGTAAATAATGTTCAGCTTTTAATTTCCACATAATTAACATTGAAAAACAGTAAAAGGACAACCAGATATCCCTGTGTGACATATGACAAATAATTATATTTAAATACTTATGTTTCTTTTTATTTTTATTATCAGTAATGTACATTAGGGTATTTTGTGTTACAGTTTGGATTTTAATGTATTAAAATTATATAACGATGAAAATATATGGTTAAATTTCTAAGATACAGCAATATGGCACCAATATACCATCCTGAAAGACCTAAAACATTGTCACCATATTTTTTACATTGAATTTCTGGCAACCACAGCTAAAGTTTTTTATTTATTTATTTATTTATTTATTTATTTCCCCACGTAAATTTAACAGGATTTTGATACATTAAGCAATAATGTCAAACAAGGATAGATTTAAAAAAAATAGGTATAAATATAATATTTTTGAAAAAAAAATTATATATATATATATATATGTGTGTGTGTGTGTGTGTGTGTGTGTATTTGAATGTTGAATTATATATATATATATATATAATTCAACATTCAAATATACATTGAATACACTGAAAAATAAAATATATTTGAATTGCATACAAAATTTCCATCGATTTGGATACATATTTTAACAAACTAATTAAAAATCTGAATGTGAATAAATAATTAAAACTGGTAAGAAACAGGTAAGATTTCTGTATTATTTCTGTATTAACTAATTTTTATCTGTTTGATTTTAATTAAATAATCATATTTTCAAAATGCATTCAATATGCTTAAAATCAGCATAAATTTTGAAAACAATTACATTTATTCTATTAAAAAGTATGAAAATGGTTAAAATACTATAACTAGCTGTGAAACAAGCAATATTCTGTTAGGTAAAATATAATGAGGTAAATTCAGCACTACTTGACTTCATCCTAAACTTTAAAAAAAAATAAATAAAAAAATAAAAAAATTCTTTCTCTTTATTTATTCCTTTCCTTTCTAGCTTGTACTTATTTGAACAATGCCTGAGACTTGTTGTTACAAGCACTTCCTCTGTCTGATTGCCTCTTCAAGACGAATCGCTTTATGTATTCCCCAATTGTAAGTCGCTTTGGATAAAAGCGTCTGCTAAATGACTAAATGTAAATGTAAATGTAAATGTAAAATGCATGAGATTGAATCAAATTTGATTTATTGATGATCCGTATAAAACCTGTTGGTTGTGTATTTTAAACCATTTACCCCGGTTTCACAGATGAGGCTTAAGCCTAGTCCTAGACTAAAATGTAAGTCTTAGCTGTTTCAACTGAAATAAACTTGCACTGACTGATCTTAAAATATATCAGTGCCTTTGTTTTGTCTCAAGATGCACCCCAGTAATGTTTTTTTTTTTTTTTTTTTTTTTTTAAGCATGTTTATAAAAATTACTTAAATGTCCTAATTGAACTATTGCCTAATCCTGGCTTAGTCTAAGCCCTGTCTGTGAAACCGGGCCTTAGTTTATTAGTACTATTAATGAGATCATACATGGCTGATTAAACCAGTTTTTGAGTAAATATTGTGCAAAAGTGTTATCTGCATTCTATTGGCTACCCAGATTTGGACCTACAACTTTACAGTTATCAAGCCAAATTTACCAGTTATGACCCAAAAACATCATCAGTTTTAGACTGGAAATCTTCTTAACCTTGATCAACTTGACCTTCAGCCTCTAAAAAAGTTCTGAAAAGTGTGCCCCAGTGGTGTTTGAGGTGTAAACTCACATTCAGATGTGACTCAATTCTGTTTCACTTGGAACATGTGTCACGTTATTGAAGTGATAACGGATTGCGGCTGCATTTCATGTTGACTTTAACATCAGGATAGTTTAAAACATACATTTTAAGGCACATTGCTTCTCTTGATGGGTGATAAATGAGCTGCAGTAAAAATCATGAAGTCGTAGTCCCGTAAAATCATGAGTGTGTTAATGGGATTTCACTTACACACACAGACAGAAGAAATCTACAGTGTTTTACAGCCAGACAGCACTGAAACACACATTGGTGGTCTTCATCTCTTGTTAAAGTCAGGGAGACATCTTACTGTCTGACCACTAACCACCACAGCCAATATAAACTAGACACCGATAACCCTCATAAACACTTCCACATGACTCAGTGACTTAACCGCAGTCTTTATAAAGATCAATACTACGTTACAACGACGGGACATGTCACCTCACGTGACCCTGAAAAGCTGCTAAAGTAAGCTAACCAGCTACTGTTCAAAAGCTACTGAATTGTGTCTTACAGAGAAATAAATAAATAAAATAAAATAAATAAATGTGACATGTAAAATGTATGTAAAAATTAAAAGTAAAATACTGTTACTATTAAAGTACTGTTTTATTAATATTTTGAATCAGTTTTTATTTTTATATTTTCTGTTTTAATTTTTAATCATTTTAGCTAAAGTTTTAGTCATTTTTTTTGCATATTTTTGTCATTTTTAGTAGTTTTTGTTTTATAAAGTTTTTTTTTCTTATTATTTTATAAAGACTTTTATAATTGGTTTTTAATTTTTATTTCCATTTTAGTTTTTTTTGTACAAGTTAAACAAAATTAAAATGAGAATTTTTGTCTTGGCAACTAGTTTTTATATTATATTTTTATTTTATTTTCTGTTAATGTTTATTTTATTTCAAATAACAAATACATATATACAATTCAAATTTAAATGTTTCAAATGTTTGTATAACAATTCAAATGTCTGAGGTTGGTATGATTTTTTTTAATG
Organism: Spinibarbus caldwelli; assembly: GCA_039654775.1. Classification (NCBI taxonomy): domain Eukaryota; kingdom Metazoa; phylum Chordata; class Actinopteri; order Cypriniformes; family Cyprinidae; genus Spinibarbus; species Spinibarbus caldwelli. The sequence goes on from CM077239.1 coordinate 4,170,104, forward strand.
TTTTTAAAAAAGTATATATATATATATATATATATATATATATATATATATACTTTTTTAAAAACATTAAAAAAAAATCATACCAACCTCAGACATTCAAATTAGGGTTTTTTGTTTGTTTGTTTTTATATATATGACAAAGAATGTTCAACGGGGCTGCATTTTTTGGGGTCAAAAATCAAGTAAAAACCGTAATTGTGAAATATTATTACAAATTAAAATAACTTAAAATAAGTTAAAAGTTAAAATAAAAAGTTAAAGTTAAAATAAAATAAGTTCTATTTGAATATATTTTAAAATTTATTTTAAAATTTTATTTCATTTACTGACTTTTTGGATCCATTACTCCAAAAAGTCTGCAATGTCAAAAGATCCTTCAGAAATAATATATACAGTAAGCATATATATCTAATATGCTGATGCTCCTAATGTAACGTTAATGTAACATTATAAAATGTCTTTACTGTCACTTCTGATCAATTTAATGCTTTGTTGCTTTATACAATAATAAACACTATATATATATATATATATATATATATATATATAAACACTATATATATATATATATATATATATATATATATATATATATATATATATATACAGGGGGGAAAAACTACTTATTTGGAGAGGATGGGTGCTGGTCTAATTCAGTGGTGAAGTCTGGCAGAAGTTATCAAGATGGCTATCATCACTAACAGCAGCTGGAAAGGTTGGCTTACATGGGAATTTTTCAGATTCTGGAAAGCATTTTCATGCTTCTGCTGTTTTGAGCCTGACCGGTCTGACGCTGAAGTCTGGAGCAAGACTCCATCACTATCCTGCCAAGACATGATCAAACCTGCTGCTAAGGACAAAAGCTCTGCCTAACTGTCCTTTGTTTCTTTGTTGCTCAGTCGTGACCTAATGACGCTCCATCTCAGATATACATGAAAACTCAGTGTCAGAGAGTTACTGGAACTGACAGTCCCTCACCTCAGGGAGATGCTGGCGATGCTATAACTGCTATAAATGACGGTCCCATTGAAGTATTGTGCTGTGTAAGGCCTGTTACTGCCACGACCTCAACCACCATTCGCTGAAAGGTTGCCGCTTCATAAGTGCCAAATTCCCTTAGAGGATCAGAGGGCAAATGAAAGAGGTGAACAGCACATTAAACTGCCTGCTCTAATAAAAAAAAAAAAAAACTGAAGGAGCAATAGAACATCTCCACTTTATTTGCCCCTCTGTTCAACCCTCTCTCACAACTTTAAGCCCTCATGTCCAACCCGGTATCTTCTTCAGCTGAGTATACAAACCTGATAACACATATCAGCTTTTCTGTCTGAAAAAATATGAGAGAAATATCAGAGCCCCAGGACTGGATTTTCACATGCAGTATATACATAAAATATTATGGAAGCCTGTTTCCGCCACTGAATAATAAATAAAACAGGTAATTGCGACATTTTATCTCAAAATTCTGACTTTTTTTCTCAGTATTGCGTCAAATAAACTCACAATTGCGAGTTATAGTGTCATAATTGCGAAATATAAAGTCAGAATTGTGGGATATAAACTTGCAATTCTGACTTTTTTCCTTTTTTTTTGCATCTCGTAATTCTGACTTTTTTTCTTGCAATTGCGAGTTTGTATATCGCAATTCTAACTTTTTTTCTCAGAATTGTGAGATAAGTTCTCAGAATTGCAAGTTTATATTTCACAATTCTGATTTAACTCGCAATCGCGAGTTTATATCACACAATTCTGAGTAAAAAAGTCAGAATTGTGAGATATAAAGTCGCAATTTTATTTATTTTTATTTTTTTACTTTTTTAATTCAGTGGCGGAAACGGGCTTCCATAAAATATAGATATATTCTTGCCAGTTATTTTTTATTTACACTACGATTCAAAAGTTTGAGGTTGGTAGTATTTTTCTTCATTTTTCTTTCTTTATTAATTAATACATTTTTTTATTTATTATTTATTTATTTTTTCTTTGAAAAAAATTAATACTTTTATTCAGGAAGGGCACATTTAATTGTTTAAGGGTGACAGTAAAGACATTTATAGTGCCGGAAAAGATTTATATTTCAAATAAATGCTGTTGTTTTGAACTTTCTATTCATAAAAGAATCCTGAAAATAATATGTACCTTGGTTTCCACACAAATATTAAGCAGCACAACTGTTTTCAACACCGAAAATAATCATAAATGTTTCTTGAGCAGCAAATCATATGCATATTAGAATGATTTCTGAAGCATCATGTGACACTGAAGACTATAGTTATGATGCTGAAAATTCAGCTTTGCATCACATGAATAAAATACATTTTAAAATTTATTCACATAGAAAACAGTTCATTTAAATTGTAATAATAATTCACAATTTTACTGTATTTTTTGATCAACCACAGCAGAATATGGGAGCAGCATATTGTGCTGATTCAGGCCCACAACAAGTTACCTCTCTCTCTGAGCTTGTACAAGCAGCCGACCTCTTTCTGAGCTTTTTATAGCTGTATCAAGGGGTGCAGAAGAGGAGCAAAGGTTTGTCATCTTCAACTTTCTGACGGTGCAATTTGACATGATGTATCTTTCCTGTCTATGGTAGTAACAGACAGCTTTTTTCTTGTGCATCACTCATTGGATTTACAGAACCTCTTCTGACACTATTGGGACTATGTGACTCCCAAGAGTTATCCCTAGTTCTACACCAAATCCTAAAGGAATAGATCACCCAAAAATGAAAATTTGCTGAACATTTTACACATGCTCAGGCCATCCAAGATGCAGAAGAGTTTGTTTCTTCATGGGAACTTATTTGGAGAAATTTAGCATTCCATCACTTGCTCACCAAATGGTTCCTTTGAGGTGAATGGGTGCCGTCAGAATGAAAGTCCAAACTGCTGATAAAAACATCACAATAATCCACAAGTAATCCACACCAGTCCACTCTTGTGAAGCAAAACGTTGCGTGTTTGTATGAAACAAATTCATCATTATGATGCTTTTATTTTCAAACTGTGGCTTTTAAACTACAAGTTCTTGATCCACAATATTGCTTTCTGTGGAGAAAAATCATATAGTCTGAATCAGGAGAGAAATATGCACAGATCATGCACTGTTTACAAGTCCAATCAGTTCTAAACAAACATGTGGGTGGATTTTGATGCAAAAGGACAACAGGAGATGGACTTTATTATGGATTATGGATTTGTATTTGTATTTGGGCCAGAAGCGACAGTTTGAAGTTAAAAACGTCTTGATGGATTTGTTTCTTATTAACACACAGCTTTTTGCTTCACAAGATGTTAACTGATGGACTGGAGTGGTGTGGATTATTGTGATGTTTTCATCAGATGTTTGGACTCCCATTCTGACGGCACCCATTCACTGCAGAGGATCCATTGCTGAGCAAGTGATGTAATGCTACGTTTTTCCAAATCTGCTCCAATGAAAAAAAAAAAGTGCTAAAATTAGTGGTAACGTGATTATGTATTACGTCTCAAACATTTTTTGCCATTCATAACGATATATCATACCAATCATCAACTTAAGGCTGAGATCAATGTATTGTGACTAAGAAGTCTACACCATTTATTCAAAGTCATCTGCTTGCCTTTCTAAGAGAATAGTTTTTTTTTTTTTTTAGCGTGAATAAAGAATATCATCCGCCTTTTTTCTCCTTTTCATCTTACATCATTTTAAAAGACACCATCATCATTTTCCATATATGTGTTCAGGAACAGAGAGACTCATTACCATGTTCTTTTCTTCCTCTGAGTTTGGTTTTGTTCCTCACAGTGTGTTGACATCTCCTGCCACATACTTTGCCTGCAAAACATCAGTAGAGTCCTTGTAAGACCTGGCAACCAATTTAGTTCCCTGTCACTCAAGTATCATCAGCATACTTCAGTTTATATGCCCGTAATATGACACGTAGTACGACAGTCACCTGTAGCTCGACGTTCCTGTCACTCTTTAATCACAAGAATATTTCTTCCTCTTTTCCTCATTCTCTTTATGCATTTCTGTTTTATAATCTCACAGGCACCTTGTGCTGCAGCTAAAGCAACAGTAATTGGCACAAAATATCCCTTTTATGATTAATGAAGCTCCAGGAACTATCTGTTCTGCCATCGTGTTAAACACTGCGCCATACTGCGCAGAGAAAATAAAAGAAGCAGACAGAAAAAGAGAAAGGAAGAACAGTACACAACACTGCCAGCATATGGAGAACAAAGAAAACTAGATTCATAAAATGATGCTACATGCTGCGGGTGATGACAAAGACACTGATATCCTGCTGAAACAATCCAGCTTAAGGTGCTCTGCTGGTCTTAGCAAGTTAAAGCTGGTCTAGCTGGTCTCCTGGTCTTGCTAAGCTGGTGTTTAGCTGGTTTCCCAGGCTGACTGTCCAAAAACACCCTAAAACCAGCAAACAGATCAGTCTGTGACTAGTGACTAGTCCAGGGCTATTCAATTAGATTCATTTGAGGGCTGGGTTATCGTCATAATTTCACATTGAACCTCCAAATGAATGTAGAAACAACATAAAGATAGTATATTTTAAATGTGTTTAATGGCATCTTTTTACCAAGTAGCCTATTATTAATGAAGTATTGATTCCAATACTGCTACTAGTGTCCCTATTAAATGCATTTTACCTATTAATTATAGCCATTCAACACCACAGTATAATTAAAAGCCATTATTTTTAACATTTAATAGGCTCTGAAATATATAACAACTTTTAATTTAAGTGATTTTAAAACAATCTTCACATAAACTATAAATTGTATATGCATAAACTAAATAGATTATTCTTATTCAAGCTACAAAAGATAATCAGCGACTAGAGCAGTCAGTGACGATATCTGTTTTTCTTTTATTGTTTGATTTCCATCAAAGACAGACTTCAGCAGATTTCACTTTAAATCAGCTGTCTGTTGAAGCGCTACTAGCGCTCTGTCTGAAGCGGCTGAGTTTTATGCGTACAGCCGAACGCGCAGCTTTTCAGCTTCATATGATAATACTTTTCGTCCAGTGTGTTATATATATATATATATATATATATATATTATAATATTATTTTATTTCAGCTTTATTTTATTGTTTTATGATAGATAGATAGATAGATAGATAGATAGATAGATAGATAGATAGATAGATAGATAGATAGATCCCTAAGTATGAGCAACAGCAGCGCTCGCTCGGGCAAAAGCAATTTCCCTCAACTATAAGTACCTGATATAGCCTTTTTCCAGGTTGCTGTTGAGACTGTTTATTAGACTATATTTATTTCATGAGAATAAATAGTGATTTCTATTCAATGACACTGCGTGCATATGGGGAACATCACAGCCATGCAAACAAGATTTCCTCACGTTTATATATGTAGCATAGAGATCCACTGGGATGCACATGCGTACTGCAGGGTTTGACGTATGGAGCATGTGTTCCTTGTGTCAGGACTCAAGGGTGCACTTCCTCACTGTAATAGGTTCTAGGACTATCCTGGACTATGTCAGGCCTACCTTTGTGGCCAGTGGCTCCCAGCAGAATATATTATTAGAGATATCCATCACAGACTCCAGTCATTCTACCGCACTGCCTATATAAATGAGCGAATCTCATGAAAAAATGTCCAGGTCTGAATAAGCTATTATATTTCATCTTAAAGAACATCTTAAAGGGCCCATAAAACAGAAATTGGAATTTTGTGGCACTTCAGTCCATGTCCATTAGCTTTTAACAACATATACCACCTAAAATTCCAGTTTCAAAAGGAAATGCATGTAATTTTTCATTAAATTTACCATTATTATATATAATATTTAATATTTAAAATATTACACACACACACACACACATATATATATATATATATATATATATATATATATATATATATATATATATATATATATATATAAATAATATATATATAAATAATAATATATATAAAGATATATAAACAGTACTATTTTAGTGTCATTATTATATTTTATAGTATTAATATTTTGAGTTGAGTTCAGTTGTTTTATTTTAATATTTTCCATTTTTCATTTTTAATTTGTAAAGTTTTTGTATTTTTTATAGTGTGTTTTTGTCATTTTTAGTATTTTTTGTTTAAATATGTTTACATATTTTTATTAACTTTTATTTCAGTTTTAGTTTTAGTTATTTAGTACATTGACTGAATATTTATTTTATTATTTTTTAATCAGTTAATGTTTAAGTACCAAATTTAAAAAAAAATAATTCATTTTAGTTTCAGTTTTAGTTAACTATAATAACCTTTTAAAATAATGTATTTATAAATAAAATAAATAATAATTAAAATAATAAAATATAAATAAATAATTTTATAATAATAATAAAAATTATTGCACATGAAATAATTCATAACAATAATATAATAATTACAATAATTTAAAATAATTTATTGTTTTTAATTATTAGAATTTAATTATAATAATACAAATTCTATCATTTATATGGAGGTTCTTTTCTTGACTGAGACAATACAATACAACTCATACAAATACAAAAGATGAAAAGTCAAAAAAATGAAAGTCAAAAGAAGTTTCAAACAATGGAAAGCAAAATGACAGAAAGCTTGTGTATTGTGTGATTAATAAATGTCTCGTTCTCTTCATTAGTCCCCTTTGCTGTTTTCCACCCTATTCCTCTTTCCTTCAGCATGTCAGCTTTATTATTTGTATCTATTGTTTGCGACCAGTGTAATTCCTCTTTCTGTCTTTCGATTTCACTGGCTTCCACATACAATAAAATCCTGTGCCGTGTCGCTCGGTAAATTGGGCTAAATGGCTAATATCTCCCATCTATTCTTTGGTGATCCTCCTCTGTTTCTCCATCTTTTCCTCCCTCTGTGCACCTGGTGGTTTCACAGTAGTTGCTGTGGCTTTATCCTGCACCTCTCATTTATCACTCCGGCTCTCCTGCCTCTTTTCTCTCATCCCCTCCGCACACATTTATCTTCCCTTTTTACAGCGCTTCTCCTTTAACACAATCCATCAGCTCACAGGGCGTCTTTTTACGTAACATTCACGACCCCCGTTCCATGACGAAGGACTGCGTGTACGTCATTAAGCATCTGTGAGCGTGTACGTGTCGTGTTTTTCATAATCTCCAGCGGAGCGGCGATACGTTCACTGCTTAACTATTATGTGCACCTGCAGCTGGGAAAAAACACCAGTCACTCCTCTAATGCTGTTCTTTTCTCACCGATTTTATTTATTTCCATGGACAATTAAAGCTAATCCCAGATTAAATGTAGAATTAAATGTTTCTCTTCTGATACAGCTATGATTTAAACAGAATTTAAGAGAACTGAAATGAGAAAAACTAGATTTGTATTTGCAGAAAGAAAACAGCAGCATTTTAAAGGAAGGAAGAGTGTTAAAGTTTCAAAATAAGTTCAGACTTTATGCCGCATCAGAGTTATCCATTTTCCATTGCAGAACATAACATAACATATTATATTATATAATGTAATAATTATATTTATAATTATAGAACATTATATAATATTATATATTTTTCATATAATCTGCATAGATAATATTATAAAACAAATATTAAAACAAAATTAATTTAAAAAAAAACAAAAATATTATTTCTTACAAAAGATGTTCAGGAGAATAAGTTTTTTAGTATTTAAATTTTTTGTATGGTTGCGATTTTTGTATTAATTGTGTGTATAACATCTGCATAATAATTCTTTCAATTATTCAATTACAATCAAAATAAAATAAATAAAAAATATATATAATTAAAAAAAAAAAAAAAAAAAAAAAAAAAAAAAATATATATATATATATATATATATATATATATATATATATATATATATATATATATATATATATATATATATATATATATATATATATATATATATATATATTATTTTCTTTATTTTTTTATTTATATTTATTGTATCTTTTGTATATAGGCGATATAGGCAGATCCCGGGGTCTGCTGTAAATAGTTATAAATCTAAAATGTTGAATAAATAAAGATATATAATATATATTATTATTGTTATTATTACATTACATATTATGCTTACTGACTGCGTATGTCATCAGGTTATCAATGGAAAATGAAAAATATATAAAATGAATGAATGAATGAATGGAGAGAGAGAGAGATGGAGAAAGAGAGAGAGAGAGAGAGAGAGAGAGAGAGAGAGAGAGAGAGAGAGAGACAGAGAGAGAGAGAGAGAGAGAGAGAGAGAGGCAGGGAAGGTACTATGAAAATTATGCAAACAGATATAAGAAAAAAGAACCAATCACAATTTAGTATGCAAATATTATGATGCCATCATCACTGTTGGTTACACTGTGAATGCTGAACATTCTATCAATGTAACTTTTGTACAACACAGTTTAAACCAAAAATGAACTGCACATCTAAACTTACCTAACTTTAACCGTTAAGTGTATACATTTAGCAGTTCGGCCTAAAATAATTGCAAAAGTGTAATAGTTATAAATGGTTTCAAACTCAAACCAGACTGTTGAGAAAAATGAATAACAACACACAATAAAAAGTAACAATGCAAACTCCAAAAGTATGTTCTCGAACTCTCTTTTCAGAGATCTCTACCTGTGATGGGCTACTCTCCCATGATGCATTGCAGTCAATCCCCCCAGACCATGGTGCAGCACTGACACCTGCAGGAGAGGTACTACATCAAAAAACAAACTCTTTCTCCCTCCCTCTCTCTCCCAAAAGGACAAGTGCACAGTGTGATCCAGGGCACAGTGGGTCGCCTTTCTTCCTAATTAATATGCACAGCAAGGATGAGCTGGCAGAATCCAATCAACACTGAAAGAGAGCAAAGAGAGAGAGGGAGCATGAACGCACGCATGCACACAAACACATACAATCACTTACATGCACAAACCAAATTGATTTTCTCAGGAAGATCTCTGCAAGCCAGCCATTAACTGTGCATATGCATATATGTAAATGTAATTGGCAGGATGATTGTATCTTACTGCACGCTGCATCACTGCGCTTCTCACTGGAGTGGTAATGTTGCCATGGTTACCTCTGTGAGTGACAGATCTCGTAGCCCCTCCCTGGTGAGGTGACACTCTAGGTGTCTTCAAGACCTCTTGTCGGTCTGTCTGTCTGGCTTATACATTTCATGGCATGCAAGTTTTAGGTGAAGCATGCAGTTTGTGCAAAGTTAAAGCACTTTCTCTTTCTAAAGTCTGGAAAAAAATTTTATATTCTCTCATTGATCAAAATATTGGCTGGCCAAAATTTAGCCAACTATGGTGGCAGCATAATATTTAAAATATATTTAATTGCAATTGGTCTCTAATCTAATTTAATTTAATTTAATTTAATTTAATTTAGAAACTGAAATTGAAATTTAAAAAAATATTAATAATAATTAGAATTAAAATAAAGGTGAAGAATACAGTTGTTGTTGTTTTTTACTGTATTTTCTCTTTCTAAAGGCTGGAAAAAATCTGTAAAATATTGTCAGGAAAATAATTGATTAAAATGTTAGCTGGTCAAAATGTATTTATTTTAAAAATGAAATAAAATAGTTTTTAAAAATAAAAATAAATTAATTAAAATTAAATAAAAAATAATTATGTGACTGCACTTACCCAATGATAGTTGCATTTAAACAGTAAAGATGCTGCATTGTGAGTCAGACTTTTACATTTATTAGTCTGGAAAAATCTCTTATTTGTGACCCTGGATCACAAAACCAGTCTTAAGTCACATGGATATACAGGTGCATCTCAATAAATTAGAATGTCATGGAAAAGTTCATTTATTTCAGTAATTCAACTCAAATTGTGAAACTCGTGTATTAAATAAATTCAATGCACACAGACTGAAGTAGTTTAAGTCTTTGGTTCTTTTAATTGAGATGATTTTGGCTCACATTTAACAAAAACCCACCAATTCACTATCTCAACAAATTAGAATACTTCATAAGACAAATAAAAAAAATTTTTAGTGAATTGTTGGCCTTCTGGAAAGTATGTTCATTTACTGTATATGTACTCAATACACTGAAAAAATTGACTCATTGGATTTACTAAATTTTTTTAAGGTAAGTGGTTGCAATCAATTTATTTTAACTACATTTAAATAAGCAAATTTAGTTTAAAGTTAGTCAACTAAATTTGTTTATTTAAATGTAGCTAAAATAAATTGATTGCAACCACTTACCTCAAAAAAATTTAGTAAATCCAATGAGTCATTTTTTTCAGTGTACTTGGTAGGGGCTCCTTTTGCTTTAATTACTCCCTCAATTCGGCGTGGCATGGAGGTGATCAGTTTGTGGCACTGCTGAGGTGGTATGTAAGCCCAGGTTTCTTTGACAGTGGCCTTCAGCTCATCTGCATTTTTTGGTCTTTTGTTTCTCATTTTCCTCTTGACAATACCCCATAGATTCTCTATGGGGTTCAGGTCTGGTGAGTTTGCTGGCCAGTCAAGCACACCAACACCATGGTCATTTAACCAACTTTTGGTACTTTTGGCAGTGTGGGCAGGTGCCAAATCCTGCTGGAAAATGAAATCAGCATCTTTAAAAAGCTGGTCAGCAGAAGGAAGCATGAAGTGCTCCAAAATTTCTTGGTAAACGGGTGCAGTGACTTTGGTTTTCAAAAAACACAGTGGACCAACACCAGCAGATGACATTGCACCACAAATCATCACAGACTGTGGAAACTTAACACTGGACTTCAAGCAACTTGGGCTATGAGCTTCTCCACCCTTCCTCCAGACTCTAGGACCTTGGTTTCCAAATGAAATACAAAACTTGCTCTCATCTGAAAAGAGGACTTTGGACCACTGGGCAACAGTCCAGTTCTTCTTCTCCTTAGACCAGGTAAGACGCCTCTGACGTTGTCTGTGGTTCAGGAGTGGCTTAACAAGAGGAATACGACAACTGTAGCCAAATTCCTTGACACGTCTGTGTGTGGTGGCTCTTGATGCCTTGACCCCAGCCTCAGTCCATTCCTTGTGAAGTTCACCCAAATTCTTGAATCGATTTTGCTTGACAATCCTCATAAAGCTACGGTTCTCTCGGTTGGTTGTGCATCTTTTTCTTCCACACTTTTTCCTTCCACTCAACTTTCTGTTAACATGCTTGGATACAGCACTCTGTGAACAGCCAGCTTCTTTGGCAATAAATGTTTGTGGCTTACCCTCCTTGTGAAGGGTGTCAATGATTGTCTTCTGGACAACTGTCAGATCAGCAGTCTTCCCCATGATTGTGTAGCCTAGTGAACCAAACTGAGAGACCATTTTGAAGGCTCAGGAAACCTTTGCAGGTGGTTTGAGTTGATTAGCTGATTGGGATGTCACCATATTCTAATTTGTTGAGATAGTGAATTGGTGGGTTTTTGTTAAATGTGAGCCAAAATCATCACAATTAAAAGAACCAAAGACTTAAACTACTTCAGTCTGTGTGCATTGAATTTATTTAATACACGAGTTTCACAATTTGAGTTGAATTACTGAAATAAATTAACTTTTCCACGACATTCTAATTTATTGAGATGCACCTGTATTTGTAGCAACAGCCAAAAATACATTGTATGGGTCAAAATGATTGATTTTTCTTTTATGCCAAAAATCATTAGGATATTAAGTAAAGATCATGTTCCATGAAGATATTTTGTAAGTTTCTTACCATAAATATATCAAAACTTAATTTTAGATTAGTAATATGCATTGCTAAGAACTTCATCTGGACAATGTTAAAGGTGATTTTCTCAATATTTAGATTTTTTTGCACCCTCAGTTTCCAGATTTTCAAATAGTTGTATCCATACATCAATGGAAAGCTTATTTATTCAGCTTTCAGATGATGTATAAATCTCAATTTAATAAAATCCAGGGTCACATTTATTAATATGATGGCTGGTCAAAATTTAGCCAACTGTTGTGACAGCATAATTGCAATTGTGTTAAATTAAATTAAATTAAATTAAATTAAATATTACCATGTAATTTAATTTAACTGAAACAAATAAATTATTAAATAAATATAAAAATTTAACTACATTAATCTACTTACCCAATAGTAGTTGCATTTAAACACAAAGATGCAGTATTGAGAGTTGATACTTGTGCTAAGCTGAAACAAAACAAGTTGCATGCGGAGTGTCATGACAGTATAACAAGGCAAGGTGGTTCTGACTTTACATTTCCTTCACTCAAAACCTAAGATTACCTAAAACTCTTCTGCTATCTTGCAAGTACTTCTATTTCCTTCAGAAAATGCAAATCTGGCACTGCACTTCCATAGTGAGGAAGCAAATGCAATATTATTATGCACACTGTCATTCTGGTCCTACTGAGTGGGCTGTATAATATTTTATGTATGCTGTGTCTTTCACAGAAAGGCATTGATCTGCTGCCGCAAGGTTACGGGTGTATAGATTGGGCTTTTACAGTACGGCGCTGGACAACTGGCACGGCCCAAAAACCGATCTTGTAAACAATTCACATAAAAATCAAGTGGGTTTACAACACACATACTAGCATGAATTTACACAGCAGGTACCCTGTTTAATTAAGCAGTAAACGTATCTTGCATCAGTTTGCAGCATTTTGCAAGGCAGTACAACAGGTTTGGTGAGCATGTTGATTGATCTGTTACACAAAGAAAAGGTACACAGCAATGAAAAAGACTCCTTGGGGGATGGAAAATTAACACACTTTGTTCAATAATCGTTTACCGCAGAGCACAGAATGGTTCTGACCTTTGCTTGCATGCACAGTCGACTTCTGCTCAGGTGTATGAGACATAAAGTATATATATTAACATTCAGATGCCTCAATGATTCTAGATGAAGAGAACGATGGCTACCAAAGCGAGAAAACTCATGCAAATCATTCAATATTGAAAATATTACGTGCTCATTTCAAAAAGCCCTGTTTTACCCAATATTTTCATCATGAGTATTGCGGCTTTAGTGTCACAATATGCTTAGCAGCTTTACTGTATGTTAGGCTTTGGAAGAGAGATACTGAAGAGAAAGAGAAGAGAGAGAGAGGGATGTGTAGGTGTAGCTGTGCAGTAATTGGATCCATAAATCAGGGTGGAGCTCTTTCAATTGGCTTAATTCAATGTTTAGATCACTTAATTTCATAGAGTGCCTAAGGATAGAGAACAGCCGGGTGTCAAATGTCAAGTAAAATGCGGTGTTTGATCGATTGATTACTTTATGAGGAGCCAAGGGATGGGATGAGGGTTGCACATGCGAGTTGGTGTCTGCGTAATGCCAAAAAAAAAAAAAAGTTTTACCAACAGAGTTTTTTAAGCAGTTTTTAAGCATGTTTGGGCTCATAAACCTATTCAGCTAATGGAGTTAATAAAGTTGGCAGGTGCAGGTTGCTATATTTTAGTATGTGTCTTATTTCCAAGATAAAGCGTTTGGATTTATCTTGATTATGGGCTTGTTCTTATTTGCTGGTTTTTATAGCAAGATCTGGCAACAGTAATGAGTCAAGATTTATCTTGTTCCCTGTTATTTCATTTTACCATTTTAGTGCTTAATAATCCTGCTCTGTACACACAGTTCAATAATTTACAATTGACAACAGCATTTAACAACAAAATTATCTCCAGAAAAATTCAAGTAAAAATTCCACATTTATAGAAATGCTATGCTGGGCGTATGGAACCAACCTTGACAACTAGCTGTTAATGATGGAGTTAAAGACATATCAGTTGCGGTACAAAAAACAAAATCACAGGGAACAATCTACGTCTTGACTTATTAATGTTGCCAGATCTTGCTATAAAAACCATCAAATAAGATCAAGCCTATAATCAAGTTATATCAAAACGCTTGTATCAAAATGCAATCTTGGAAATAAGCCACCTACCAAAACATAGCAACTAGCACCTGCCTACTTTATAAACTGGATCACTTTATGAGCCGTGCCCAACCCCAAATATGCTTAATAAACATTGCTTATAATAAGTGGACATGGCAACACGGTAAGAGTGCACTCTGCAAAGCAACCTTGCAAACATAAACAAAACATGACAGCTCTGTCAATCGTGGTTTAGTTAAAAGCGCCGAACATAACGACTCTTTGGTCGCTGTAACATTACTTTGCTCAAAAATAGTGGATGCCAAATGCACGAGAAGGCAAAACATTGCTATGGTTACAACTGTCAGTCATTTCTAGAGTTAGTTCTGTTCCATACACACAAAAAACTGCAATTTAGGGCATTCGCTCCTGCATTTAAATGCAGTTGTCACTCCTGAAATTGTAGAAATTTGTTAGTCGGTAGAGATTTTCGACTATCGTCTCTATCGCAGTTACACTCTCACATGACGCTGCTGTGCTACGTGGTCATGAAAACTTATCGCTTACATTTTTAAGCATTGCGGGTTTTAAAAAAGTGATTTTAAGCCATTGAAATGCAATCAGCAGCGAAAGAGAACTAATTTGGTTATATGCCTGCACGTGAAGACTGTGCTCATAGAGTGTGGAAGTATTGAACAGTTATTTTTGCCGCTTCATCACTTTTGTAACTTTGATAAGAAGAAATATATATATATATATATATATATATATATATATATATATATATATATAATTTACACAGTGAAGAATATGCAGTGTTTTTATACATTTGATTACTTTATACAATGTATGTAGCATTTCTTATGTATTTGTTCTACTGTAGTTTTTTGTCCTATTGCTTGTAATTAGTTCCTTATTCTTATTTAATGCTGACTGTTCACTTGTCTTCAGTGAGCCTGAGTTGTTGCTTTTGGTAGTGTAGTCTAGTATTAGTTTTTGTGATATTGACACTGGTGACAAGAATTATGAAATTTCTATGGTATCGAAAATGTTGATATCATAAAGACCTAATTTAAGCACAAATAACTATATCGTGATATGTATTGTTACCGTGAAATAAAATTACTCATATCGTGATATAAGATTTCGGTCATATTGCCCACCCCTACCCTTTCCACATTTTGTGGAAATTCAGTGTCATTTCTGTGGTGACCAAGATGACAATGCTGTATGTTTAAAAATAATATTAGTAATTTTAAAAATGGACATATTTTTCATTGTTTTTACACTATATATAATCTTAATAAAAATACAGTGGGCAGATCTTCTCTTTTAGAAATATAATTGGTATCTAGTATAATAACACTGCTTACATTTGAGGTCAGTTCGACCCAAGAAAAGCACAGTGAAAAACACGATAAAGCAAATTTTTGAAAAAGTAAACAACTGAAAGACTGAACATTTGAAAGTTTCTGCATTTACTCACTTTTAGACCTGGGGTCCCTGAGACCCAAAACATAAGTAATTGACATTTCTCATTGAGGATAGCTGATGCATCCCGTCAAGCAAATTAGTTTCTAGGAAAAAAGATTAGGAAAAATCATGACGCCTCATGCTTAAAATGTTAAGTATGTTTTCTGAGCTGGCAAAAGGGCCTTAGGGTCTCTCAGACTCCACTGAGAACATGAGGTTAAGATGGTTGAGTGGGGAAAAAATGACATTAAATGACATAGTAGAGATGAAAAACTGAAATAAAAAGTGAGAAATAAAGAGAGAGAGCAGTAAACGGAGAGTCGCTGTCAGTTATAGAGTGAGTGGTTAGTCGCTGTGCAAGGCTCTGATGGTTTCTGTAGAGTCTGCATTTTCCCAAAACTCCTTAAAACGGATCAAGCCCCTACAGCCTTCTCCTGTCCACCCCACACATCATCTGCTGCTCACCACTAACAGGGTTAGCTCTGTATACTATAACTACAGTAATTATTTTATCTTAATTATTCAAATACAACTGAAAACAGTCCTTGACATAACTCAAATAAATAAAAAATCATTTTCATAGTCACTGAGCCATCCTCACTTGACATTGCTTTTTAAGCACATTTAAAAATTCTTAAAATCAAAGATGTAGCTTGACTTTGATTTAAATAACTAAGAAAATGTTGTGTTGATTTCTCAACAGATTCCTTAATTATAATTAAGGAGACAAAAACTGAAACTATACAAAATGAAACAAAAGTGTGTCCATGAACTGAAATTGCACCAACTAACAACTATTTCTCATACTGAAACTAAATATTAATATTAGCCTGAGAGATAAAACTTAATTAAAAATGCAAAACTATAATAGCCTTGCCTTTTACACGGTGAGACGAGGAGAGACTGGTATTATGGAGGACTGTCATAGATTTGAGGCTTTGCAGAGCACAGATTCTCAAGGTCTTCATTCTGTAGTCATCAGCAGTCTTTCACTTGCGCTCTGTGAGCGTAACACCGTTACCTTTAGGAAAAGTCATTCATAATTCTCTCTGCCACAAACCGGAAGCTAGATTAGCATCACCGTCACCTCCATACTGCAGTAATGGGGAAATTCATCGATCAAGTCACTGTTGTACGACTGATGTCAGCCTGTATGTCTATAAAACCTGCGGCATACACAGTTAGTATGTTACCTGTCTAAATTAAAGGAATAGTTCAGCCAAAAATGAAAACTTTCTGAAAATGTACACACCCTCAGGCCATCAAAGATGCAGATGAGTTTGTTTCTTCATCAGATTTGGAGAAATGCAGCATTAAATCACTTGCTCACCAAATGGATCCTCTGCAGTGAATGGGTACCGTCAGAATGAGAGTCCAAACAGCTGATAAAAACATCACAATAATTCACAAGTAATCCACTCCAGTCCATCAATTAATGTCTTGTTAAGTGAAAAACTGTGTTTATGAGAAACAAATCCATCATTAAGGCGTTTTAAACATATTTGTTTAGAACTGTATTGAACTGTTTTTGCTTAAACGGTGCTTGATCTGTGTATATTCCTTACCTTTTCACTAGAGAAAGCAATAGAGGACTCATATTTTAGCTGGAAGCAACAGCAAGTTAAAAATGCCTTAATGATTAAGGATTTGTTTTTTACAAACATTCTTTTTACTTTACAAGACATTAATTGATGTACTGGATTGGTGTGGATTACTTGTGGATTATTGTGATGTTTTTATCAGCTGTTTGGACTCTCATTCTGACGGCACCCATTCACTGCAGAGGAGCCATTGGTGAGCAAGTGATGTAATTCTACATTACTCCAAATCTGTTCTGATAAAGAAACAAAATTATCTACATCTTGGATGACCTGAGGGTGAGTATAATTTCAGCAAATGTTCATTTTTGGGTGAACTATTCCTTTAATCCAATTCATTTTGTTTTTCAAGTGACCACAAGTGTGTTTTACTTTTTGAATAGAAAAAAACTGTTAATACAAAGTTTGAGTTTTTTCATCTATAAACACTCTGGAGCAGGTGAATAATTGGTCAAATAATTTATAAAAAAATAATAATAATGAAATGAATATATAAATAATACATTACAATTACATCTATGTATCTGTATGCAAAAAAAATAAATAAATAAGTATAAAATACTTACTAAATTTTGGAATTATAGACCTTACTCAAGTTAGACCCCATACTGAATTTAATGAATTTGGATATTTGCAGTTATTAGCTGGTTCAAAGTGGTCCAGATTAGACGTTCTGCTAAGCTTTCCTTTTGTGCTCTATTTTGCAATGAGTAGATGATAACAGAATTTTCATTTCTGGATGAACTGTCCCTTTAAGCAGGAACATGGCACTTTTTCCAGTTTCTAAAACCATTAATGCTCCATTAAGTGCTTTCTCCGTTTCATAACATGATTTTTCTCCATCTCCATCTCGCTCTCTTTCTCTTTCTCTCCCTCATTTGCTCACCCTCTTTTTGGCTCACTTTGATGAAGCCTCATCAAGGCTGAAAACGATTCGTCTTTCTAAATTAGATTAAGCACACTTCACCATGCGCACTTCATACGAGACGTGCCCTTTTCCCAACAGCACACATCGGAGAAAGCACACAGTTAACAGGAGAGAGTTTTAAGTGCTATGCGTCAGATCAAAAGGTGGAAAGAAGTGTGATTAAGCCCATCAGGAAGCAGCAGGCATAGATCATGTGAACGCTGCCCTTTCCTGTGCTCAAACAGGCATGTGTGTATTAATGGCCTCGGCTTGAATTTAGACAGCCGGTAGAAAGGGCACACATGTAACCGCATATCTTCTCCGGCCTAAGTGAAAGATCCATCAGATGCACAATGGATTTCTCACCGTCTCTGCCCTTTCTGTGTTCAAGAGGATGGAAGAGGTGAGAGATGGATGGAGGAAGAATAATGATTAAGTAGAAATGAACTTGTGGAGGAAGCTCTTGAAACATGCTGGAGGATAATGTGTCTGGGTGAATCTCACAAAAACACATCCAGCTCATACTTCACCCTGGAATCAGAGAAAAAAAAAAAAAAAGGTTTGCTTTAAGATTTTTAGCACTGTGACATCATTTTAAAGAAAATTAAGCACATTTGATCACCCTCAGTTTTCAAATGCTAAATTTCATTAGATTCTCATCACTCCAACAAAATAATTACAGTGTTTGTAAAGCAGAGCTGCATTAATATTCCTCAAATATTTTGAGGACTATTGAAAAGCACTGAACTTTAGTAATTAATTCAACATGAACTAGACTTTATTTTGTAAATAATTAGCTGTGATATCTATTTTTCATTTTTGATCGTAAAAATGGATCCTTTCATAGACTGTGCTCATGCGTTTCCACAGTTATTAACATTATAAATCTAGCAAAGTTTTTAATATTTGCATTTTTTTTTATTTATGTACATCTATAACACTATACTGTTGAGTAAGTTACTCTAAAAAAGTAATTAATTACTAGCTATAATTACATATTCAGCAGTGTAATTAGATTACTGTATCACACTCTCTAAAAAGTATGGCATTACTTATTACTAATTACTTTAAATCCATCATCAGCCTCGACCAGTTGAATAATACAAGGAAAGACATGAAACTGCTATTTTAATTTTTTCAAAAAATTATATAAAATTGCAAAAATTATTCTTGAAGTATTTAAAGGGAGAAAGTTACATTAAAACATTATTTATTTATTTTTTTATTTAGAATCTTAATTTTAAATTTACAAATAATATTCATTGACTTGCTTTAATAGAATGTTGAGTATTCAAAACGTAATTTTGAATATTTTCAATATTTTCACTTTGGCCATATTCATTCATTCATTCATTCAAAAAAAAAAGGTTTACCAAGTTCCAAAACAGAGAGAGAGAGAGAGAGAGAGAGAGAGAGAGAGAGAGAGAGAGAGAGAGAGAGAGAGAGAGAGAGAGAGAGAGAGAAAACAAGTTGAAAAAAATTAATGCAATATTTGGTAATAATATGGCAATTTTAAATTTAGGAGCAATTTTTTGTAGACCAATATTTTTTTACCAGTAACAGTCATGCATAAAGACATAATGGATAAAGAAAAATACAACATGAGTGTTAAACCCTATATATGTAAACATTATAGCAAGATTCAATTTCTGCATCAGGATTTTATGCTTTTGTTCATTTCATATGCATTTTTTAGTCCTCAACGCTTTAAAGAATGAAACACTTGACTATGCAGCCACACTCACAAATGAAAATCATTTACTCACACTTTTGTCATTTCAAACCGATATGATTAGAATAATATCCAGAGCTGTCAAGCTCTAAAAAGGACAAATACGTTCCATAAAAATCTCTTTTTGGGAGTATAAACAGGTCATGTTTTTGACAGGTTTCTAGAGGGGAAAAAAGCGAGCACGCACATTGTGCTTTTTCAGAGCTGTGCGGTCAGAGAGAAGTGTAGGAGCTCTTGGAGAGAGAGAGACTTTGGGTAAGAAGGTAATACAAAGAGACTGCAACATCCATCATACTCAGGTGAGCAGCTAGTGAGATGGAGAGAGAGGGAAGAAGAAGAGTCTAGAATAAAGCCACAAAAGCCCAGCAGGACCCTCAGCTCACACGCTTCTCAAATACCCATGCTTTTATCGTTTCAGTTTAGTTGTGGAGCTTACCATGGGAGAGTCATTTCCATGGCTCCATTTTACTGTCATTCCGTCGACACTCGATGGCTTCCTTCTGCTTCTCTCTGGGGCTCGGAGGACATGTGTTCATCATGTTGTCCTGTGGCACAGAGACCTCCTCTCAGTCCCAGGGACCTAACGGTGAGGAAACAGATGACAATAATATGAAACGGATCACTCAACTACTATTGTTTTTACTGCTGCTTCGGTGGTCTGAAGAGGTGGACGTTTAGTTTGATGGGTCTCAGAGCAGATGGCTAGAATTTGGGCTTGAATGTGAACACGCCAAGAAAACCGAACTCGAACCTCAACAGTCCGCAGTGTTGTTCAAATATAACTTGCTTTTTGAACACAAACTGCTCCAGCTACACTTTACAGCTCCACATTTGCATAATTAATAGCAATTGTAGTTTCCATAAGCTTTCATGATCTTAGACTAGACGGTGCTGGACGGTTCGCTGAAAAATTGAGAGAAATGAAAAAAGATGCATATTTACATACAAAAATTTTGCATATGCATATTTTAGGGCTGTCAAACGTGTTAACTTGCAAAAAACACTGCTTTGAAATTATATTTACTGCTATCACAAATCAATTTTAATAAAGGCTTATATTTAAATTAATAGAGGGTTGAAAAAAGATTTGCTTAGGAGAAATTAAATATTTTCTGATATTTTTTTAATTATAACATTTTAAGAATAATTAATATAATTGTAATGTTTAATAATGTTGGTGAAAGAAGTCTCTTATGTTCATACTTGATCAAAAATACAATAAATACAGCAATATTGTGAAATATTATTACAATTTAAAATAAAGTGTTCTATTTTTAAAGGTTTCTATTCGAATATGTTTTAAAATGTAAGTTAGACACACACACACATATACATATACATATATATATATATATATATATATATATATATATACACACACACACATATATATATATGTATATACACACACACACACACACACACACACACACACATAACTTCTTACTTCTTAATATCAAGAAGCATAACTGATAATAACATTATAATAAAAAATGTTCCATGACCACCAAATCAGTACAAGAAAATTACTTTTGAATTTTATTTTATATATATATATATATATATATATATATATATATATATATATATATATATATATATATATATATATAGCAATTTAATATATACAGTAACTAATGTAATGTTTTAGGAATGGTGTCCCTTGAAAATATTTAGGGTTTTATGTTAGCAAAAAAGTGTGAAAAAAAATCCTGCCTTAGACGCTGAAAAACACTGAATCTCCTGAATCTCTATTTTCGACAGAATCACCGCCTTGAATCCCAACTGTGACATGTGACCTTCCTGTGATGTGGCCACAACATGCGAGTCTCTCTCCTCATTGGTAATGGCACGCTTGTGCGGATCCTATTAACTCCAGCAGTAAATCAATTTGAGTGTGAATCCGGGGAGAGAACAGCACAGAGTGAAGGGGAGGACGGCGGCGCGCATGTTTATGTGGTTGTGGATGCAGATAAGACAGCGGGCAGCGTATCAAACTCAGTGTGTGTGAAGAGGCTGAGAGCTCAATGTGTCTGGAAGGTGAATACAGCTCACCCTCTCTGGCAGAGAGAATTACCTCCGCCGCATGTGTCGAATGGGAACGTGGGGTGTGGAGCACTTCTGCCTCGTGGACCCGTTGCTCAGAGGTCGCATGTTCATAGCTCAAGACATGTAATGGAGTTCTCGCTTATGATGGACTTATCAGACCTGGAAAAATAAGAATACAAATAAGATTATACAAGCAAAAGTCACCTTGATGATGTTAGATTCCTGTGACTGGTTGCGAAAGCATTGCCTGTTGGTTGATAATATGTTTTGAATGGTTTTAAACGTTGCTGTGTACTAGCTAGGGAATTCTGGGTGGTTGCTAATTCGTCCAAATCAAAAGTGCTCATATTTAAGCCTCTATTATAGTCTAGTCTCTAGAAATCTTCAATGTAACTTTTTTCGCTCATTTTATGCGTACGGTAAACATTTAGAATTTAAAGTTTGTCCAAATCTTTCTGTGATGACATACATAAAGCTGTGAAATTAATAATCCTATAAAATTAATAATTATTCTGCCAGATACATCTGGACAGTTTAAAACATTATTGACATTTAGAATACATTCTTTATTACCAGTGTTACCAGATTTATTATGGTATACTAAAATTAAAATTGAAACCAAAATTAAAATAAAAAAAGTTATTTCTTGATGTAAAATAAACATTAACTGAAATAAAATAAAATAAAATAAATATTAATTAAAATAAACTATTTTTAGCTAGTTGCCAACATTTCTCATTTTAATTTAGTTTAACTTGATGCACTAAAATAACTAAAACTGAAATTAAATGAATAAAAAAACTATACAGACATAAAAACAAAAACCAGTTCAAAAAATTATTAAAATTCAAAATGAAAATGGAAAATATAAAAATAAAAACTGATTCAAAATATTAATAAAACTGTAACTGTATCTCAATGATAACAAAAATCAATAACACTAATTCATATATTATAGTATTTATTAATATTTTAAATTAGCTTTTTTTCAGTTTTCATTTAAATTTTAGTTTTAGAAATCACATTGTGCTTGTCGTTGTATTAGTTGTGTGTGTATATATATATATATATATATATATATATATATATATACATATATATATATATATATATATATATAGTAGCAGTTATTCATTTTAGTAGTATTTCAACTTAAACTTATTTCAGTTAGTTGTAAGGGCAACATTTTTTTAAAGTTTTAAAGTTTAAAGTTTAATTTCATTTCAGATTTATTTCAATTACCAAAAAATCACATTTTAAAAGAGTTAGATTTATTTAACAATAAAAACACTGGAAATTACTAGCTGAGGAGAAATATCTGAGAAGTAGAAGATTTAGAGCAAAAGTCTACATTTAATCTCTATTTAATTTCATTACCAGATAAAAGATTTAATTGAGATATTAAATAGATCTTTTTTATATTTTTCTTTCTCTCTCTCTTTCTCTCTCTCCCAATGAACTTAAAACACCTTGATGATACTCATAGAAATGCACATCTATTTCTATCATTCAGTCTTTTTTCTCAAAGGAGCAGCACTTTATAACCTCAAACAATCAATGCACTTGTCTTTTACACATCAAAATAACTCTCTCCTGAGATCTCACTGCTACTCATTTCTTCATTCCTTTCTATTTTCCTCGTGTGCTCAGCTGTGGTCCCCTTGTGTCATATAAACGTCTTTCCTCTGACGCACAGGAGCTCATTTCACCCCTGACCGCGAGCAGATATGTTCATACGAGTTTTGCCACTCTTTCCTTCTGTCTGGAGTTCCGCATAACCCCTCTCTGCTGAGTCGTACACGAGAGGCACATTTAGCCAGCTTGAGCGGGGAGTCCACCTCAGTACCTGACTGGTTGTTAGGGAACGTAATGAGCAATACCAGCGTTCACCAGGAAGATGGAGTGCGGCAGCTTGTGCCTGTGAGGTTGGTCTGTAACGACCCAGTTTATGGCAGCTTAGTCACACCACCACACAGGGGCTTCCTGGTGCTACCGTACAGATTTATTACACTCACAGCATTACAAAATAATAAAATAGGGGACACAATGCAATGTCACAATGTCCATGATGCATCACTTCTCTTGTCTAAAAAATACACAATTTATATACACAGGTCAACATCAAATGGCATTCGCAACCCATTTTATTCTACAATGTGATGGACTTCAGAGTGAAAAATGAATAATGGTTTATTGTATCCATTGGACAATCAATTAGATCTTGAAAAGCAGGTGTTCCAATTGTGAACAGAGTGAGATGTGTGGATGGGAAAGGGTTGAAAAATAAGACAGATTGGTGATGTCGGCCGAAGAAGAAAAATAGTTTCAGAAGCAGATCAAGTTATTACATTTTAATGAAAAAATTACCAAGACAAACATTTTTCTTTGGAATAATGTGCTATGGATGAATTTAAATATGATGTAAATAGTGGATTTTAGGTCCATGTTGAATTGTGTGTATACAGTATATGCCACAAAGATGGTTTTACAGAATAAAATAAAATAAAATAGTCAAGCCCAAATAAATTAAAACACACGCAAATTAAAATAAAAATATAAATGTGTCTATTTATTTAAAAATATTAAATGAAAAAAAAAAAAAAAAAAAAACAACATTAAACTATACAAAGTAAACCATATGCTTCTAAATATATTTGTTACATTTAAGTATAATCTTTTGTTAGATCTTCTGTTACTAAAACAGCAGTATGGAGCTCTATCGCCAATAAGAGAGAAAGCAACATCCAGGCATGGAGACAAAACTCAACCTTCAGGTTCAGCAGGTTACGTTCAATTACAGAAAGTCCTTCAAACCAGGCAGAGAGTGTACAGAGAACAAGAACAAGGGGATTATGGGAAGACACAATGACATTAAAGGTCAAAAGGCCATTGGATGACAAAAAAAGAGAGACACAGACAGTGAGACCATGTGTGATATGAGTTAGTGCTTTAAGAGTGAATATAAGGAGAAGTCCTACAATAACATATACACATATACATACATACAGGTGCATCTCAATAAATTAGAATGTCGTGGAAAAGTTAATTTATTTCAGTAATTCAACTCAAATTGTGAAACTCGTCTATTAAATAAATTCAATGCACACAGACTGAAGTAGTTTAAGTCTTTGGTTCTTTTAATTGTGATGATTTTGGCTCACATTTAACAAAACCCCACCAATTCACTATCTCAACAAATTAGAATATGGTGACATCCCAATCAGCTAATCAACTCAAAACACCTGCAAAGGTTTCCTGAGCCTTCAAAATGGTCTCTCAGTGATTCACTAGGCTACACAATCATGGGGAAGACTGCTGATCTGACAGTTGTCCAGAAGACAATCATTGACACCCTTCACAAGGAGGGTAAGCCACAAACATTCATTGCCAAAGAAGCTGGCTGTTCACAGAGTGCTGTATCCAAGCATGTTAACAGAAAGTTGAGTGGAAGGAAAAAGTGTGGAAGAAAAAGATGCACAACCAACCGAGAGAACCGCAGCCTTATGAGGATTGTCAAGCAAATTCGATTCAAGAATTTGGGTGAACTTCACAAGGAATGGACTGAGGCTGGGGTCAAGGCATCAAGAGCCACCACACACAGACGTGTCAAGGAATTTGGCTACAGTTGTCGTATTCCTCTTGTTAAGCCACTCCTGAACCACAGACAACATCAGAGGCGTCTTACCTGGGCTAAGGAGAAGAAGAACTGGACTGTTGCCCAGTGGTCCAAAGTCCTCTTTTCAGATGAGAGCAAGTTTTGTATTTCATTTGGAAACCAAGGTCCTAGAGTCTGGAGGAAGGGTGGAGAAGCTCATAGCCCAAGTTGCTTGAAGTCCAGTGTTAAGTTTCCACAGTCTGTGATGATTTGTGGTGCAATGTCATCTGCTGGTGTTGGTCCACTGTGTTTTTTGAAAACCAAAGTCACTGCACCCGTTTACCAAGAAATTTTGGAGCACTTCATGCTTCCTTCTGCTGACCAGCTTTTTAAAGATGCTGATTTCATTTTCCAGCAGGATTTGGCACCTGCCCACACTGCCAAAAGCACCAAAAGTTGCTTAAATGACCATGGTGTTGGTGTGCTTGACTGGCCAGCAAACTCACCAGACCTGAACCTCATAGAGAATCTATGGGGTATTGTCAAGAGGAAAATGAGAAACAAGAGACCAAAAAATGCAGATGAGCTGAAGGCCACTGTCAAAGAAACCTGGGCTTCCATACCACCTCAGCAGTGCCACAAACTGATCACCTCCATGCCACGCCGAATTGAGGCAGTAATTAAAGCAAAAGGAGCCCCTATCAAGTATTGAGTACATATACAGTAAATGAACATACTTACCAGATGGCCAACAATTCACTAAAAATGTTTTTTTTTTTTTTTGGTCTTATGAAGTATTCTAATTTGTTGAGATTGGTGGGTTTTTGTTAAATGTGAGCCAAAATATCACAATTAAAAGAACCAAAGACTTAAACTACTTCAGTCTATGTGCATTGAATTTATTTAATACATGAGTTTCACAATCTGAGTTGAATTACTGAAATAAATGAACGTTTCCACGACATTCTAATTTATTGAGATGCACCTGTGTATATATAAATAATTTATTGAATATTGGATATTCCATGACCTGCTTTCCAAGACCATAAAATTTAATGCTGGTAAATGTTAATGTCATAATTAAAAATAATTAAATAAATCTGATAGTTGAACGTTATGATCATCCCCAGTCCCAGAGATTTTAGAGGTAAAATACATTTTGGAAGTAAAAATAAAAAATAAATAAAATAAAATAAATACTTGCAGTCAACATAAGAAATTTGTTAATATTTTCTTTCTCTTTGTATTGTTATGGATTACGTTACTAACTACAATTTTTGTATATTATCTATCTATCTATCTATCTATCTGAGTTTCAAATGCCATTTTATGTTGACAAAGCATATTTATACCTCTGTTTATGAATGGAAACAAATTTGTGTACTACAGTTTTGACGCTGTCAACCAAACTCAAATCCTAACTGTTTTGGTGCCACATACACGCTGCTTGAAGTCATTTATACAGCTGTATGCAATTCAAAGACATTTCCCTTCCAAACAGCTTCAATGTGTTTAACTCAGTTTGTAGTTTGAGTTTCAAAGTAGCTTCCTCAATACTGTTCATCTCAGATAACAGGACTTTCTGACACACACACACCCACAGCCACACAGAAGTATATGCCATCGACGCTCCATCTGCGTCATTGGCTTCCAGCAAAACCGAGACTCGCTCGTTCTCTCATTCTGTCTTTTTAAAGTCTCTTTTTACACAGTGGCCTTTGGAGGTGGCAAAAACCCATTTGTTTAGGATCTAATCTATTTTGCCGCTCGCAGAAAACAAAGGAATCATTAGAAGACTTTTCCGAACACAGAAACGTTTGTTTCCCAAGCATTCTGTAATTCGATTCAACTCCTCAAATAGAGCATGTAATTCATTTAGGGGAAAACATTGTCCAATTGCAATAGTAAGCCGGTGTGGCAGCGCTTTTGCGTAAACAGAGAGGAAACGGCAGCTTCGCCCGGATCACAGTATTCTCTAATCCGCTCTCACTCATCCACGCAGGATAATTACCAGGCTGAAAGGGACTTCTCTCGACGTTATTTTAAATAATGAGCCGCACAATGGCTCAGGGAGAAGCTTTTCTTCGGAGAAACAGCCCAGATATGCCTGCTGAGGTTTCATAAGCAGTCTTCCGGCTCCAGATGAGAACACAGCAGCATGTCTGATCACTGAGAGCTATTACATGAGGAAGGAGGCTTTACTACTCTTCAGAATGAGCTCATGTGTGGGAGGATGTGTTTACAGCACTTTAATACCCTTAAAAGGTGCACTATGATTGTAAGTCAAGCATCGCTGCTATTAATGCTCATATTTGGGGTTATGGATTTGAGCAAACACTTAACATCAAGTATTAACCTTCAGTGGTTGTTTTGTGTATTAGCTTAACCGCACACTGTTTATGGTTTGGATGCAATATTAATATCGAATTCAACTGATGTGTGGTTACAGATACCACTTTAAGAATCCAGAAAGAAATGTGATTTCCACAAAATGTTAAGCAAAACAACCGTTTTCAGCATTGATAATAATCAGAAATGTTTCTTGAGCAGCAAACCTGCATATTAGAATGATTTCTGAAGGATCATGTAGCAATGATGCTGAAAATTCAGCTTTGTCATCACTGGAATAAATTACATCTTAAAATATATTAAAGAAAACAGGTATTTTAAATTGTAATAATATTTCACAATATTACTGTTTTTACTGTATATTTGCTCAAATAAATGCAGCCTTAACTGAAAAAAAATAAATAAATAAAAAATAAAAATAAAAAATCGGTGTAGAAACAATTTTCATTCAATAATTAAAAAGAAACAGCAAGTAACACTGAATTAAACATACAGGCTGAATTAGTATTATTCTTATTATTTTGTAAAACATACTCCGATTTTAAATATATTCTAATAGAAAACTGTTAAAGTTGTAATAATATTTCACAGTATTACTGTTTTTACTGTATTTTTGTTTAAACAAATGCAGGCTTCATTGTTAGTAAATTTCACAAATAACTACAAAAAAGCAAGTGACACAATGAATTAAACATGAAATTTTAAGTAGACTGAAATTGTATTTTCTTGTAAAACATACTGCAATAACAGTTGTCTTATTTTCAACTTGGAATTTTTTTTTTTTTTTTTTTTTTTTTTTTTTTTTCAGTGTTGGTGATAAATTGAGTCCTCAAAAAATAAAATAAAAAATACATACGATTAATAATAATAATCACACTGTGGCTGAAATTAGAAATTATTCAGTAGAAATGGGCACCAGTTGAAACATATTACTTATAAAAATAACAATGTTAATGTATGAATAATGGAATGTAGTGTATCTGCACCTAAAATTTCATTTTATTTACTTTTTTTTTTAATTAAAAAAAAGGTTCAATAAAAACAGTTTAAAAAAATTGTACCAACCCCAAACTTGAACACTAGACTATATATATATCTGCTATTTTGCATTTTGATAGTGTTTTATCCAATCAGAATTCAGAGTCCGAACTGTCCGTTTCACTTTTTTAATCTTTAAAAGAAGCCTCAAGTAATCAGCGGCAAACTAAGCTGCATGTAGCCGAGAAAGGCCGATTTAATTTGCGAGGTGCTTAAGAGGGCCGAACTCTGGAGACACAAGGGCCCTTTTGAGCAGGCAGGGTGGCGCGTCTGGTGCCTGGCCACTATCATCCCTGCAATTACAACACATGCAACACGGCCCAGAGCAACTAATCCACCCTTAATCTGCATCTCACCCCTCAGGGAGAGACAGCTGCCGTTATCAGCCTGACACTCGCCTCTCCAGACGCTGAAAACAACTTCAAAAGGACACGCACGTAATAAACTTGCTCTCGCTCTAATACTGAGTGTCCCAAACTGTTCATCCTTCAAAGAGATGATTACTGATGATTCCTGATCCGTCATGCTTTACTTCAAGCCTGAATGTGCATTAAAAAGGTATGGATGATGCTTTTCAATAAGCACTGGATGCATTATATCTTACACAGATATTTGCAACCTGACAGGTATAATAAATCATACTGCTTTAGTCAGTTAAATTCAGATAAAAGGGGGTGATGACATCCTGTACACATCATTCATCTATAGTACATATTATTATCATTATTATCATCATCATCATCATAATGCATTTCTTAAATGCTCAATTTTTTTTCATTTTATAGCAAAATACTAATAATATTTTTTATATTAGTATTATTACAATACTTATTTAGTAATAAAAATGTATTATTATTATTTTACATTTCTTAAATGCAATTTTTTTCTCATTTTATATCAAAATACTAATACTATTTTTTTAGTAATTATAACAGCAATAGTAATTTTTTAGTAATGATATAGTAGTAATAATAATAATAATAATAATAATAATTATTATTATTATTATCATCATCATCATCATCATCATCATCATCATCATCATCATCATCATCATCAATGCAGTTTTATTAACTGAAATTCGGTTACACTGAAGAAGGGACTAGTATATCTTAAAAATTTATTTGAAAAATATATTACAAAAAAAAAATTCAATGCATGCAAAATACACTACTGTTTGGGATCAGTGAGATTTATCTATTTATTTATTTATTTACTTTGTTTGTTTGTTGATTGAATAATTGAAAGAAATTAATTATTTTATTCATAAAGGAGGCATTAAATTGATCAAAAGTGACAGTAAATTCTTTTATAATGTCACAAAGCATTTCTGTTTTAAATAAATGCTGTTCTTTTGAACTTTTTATTCATCAAAAAAGCCTAAAACAAGTATTATGGTGTCCACAAAAATATTAGGCAGCACAACCGTTTTCAACATTGATCATAAGAAATGTCCTTCACTAAAATTCAGCTTTGCCATCACATTTTTTTTTTTTTTTTTTTTTGTAGCATAAGCATAAATTTACCTCAAATAAAAGGAAGTGATGACATCCTGTAATTCCTGCACCCATTTCATTTATATGGTGAATCACAGATGGTATCCCTCAAAAGAGAGCCGGGTCTGGTCAGGGAAAAACAGTGGAAGTTTCGTTAGACTTTAATCCCACTGAATCTCAAACATGGATTTATTCATGTGACAAAAGCGGGTCTACATTTACAGTGATACTGGCCTGCTGCACATAACACCGGCCGAATCACTCACCCGCAGTCAGAGGAGCTTTAAGCATGACATCCCGCCGCGTCTTAACACCATGTTCTGTGTTCCCTTCATTTCTGCTCCTTTGGCTCCTTGCATTGCACATGACAATAAAGACATGAACTTCTGTAGGACAGAAAAATCACAAAGGAGATTTCAATTTATCTGAGACAGCAATGGGATTCAACAAAGAGCAAATCAAAACTTTTTTCCCTGTCTCCTGGAAAAGATATCAACCGTGTCTCAAACAGTGTATTATACCAGCGTCTGTGATCAAAACTGAGATATCTCAATATGAACTCAAACTTCCCCTCAAATTGTCTCATTTGTGTCTGTTTGAGGAAAATTTTAGAAGAAACATCCCAAATGAAGTTTTGAGCTATAAATATGCCAACATTGGATGATTAAACATCTGCAATGATTAAATAAAAATCCTAGTAATTAGGGCTGCAAAATTAATTGAAATAAAACCAAATTGCACTGTTCTTTTACACTTGAACAGCTTATGTTTGTGTTTTCAGCATCTCAGAGCAACTCTGTTCACAGTAAATGCTTCTCCACACAAACTTCTCTTCCCATCTTCCCAAACTTGTGATGAAACACGCTCATAAACCAGCTGTTAAGAAGTGACGCTTCAAGGCCTCCCTGCAGTTTTCTGCCAGCTGGTTTATTGTTTGAAATTTAAGAAATCAAGACAGCCATAAATATTAGCACTGTATATTAGCAATTATTATTGTTATTATTAATACTACTATACATATAAAATATTATTAATCAATGCAGTAAAATTTTACAGTAAAATTTTACAGCAGAACTTTTTTATTATTATTAAATTTCTTCAATATTCATTTTTTTATTTTATAGAAATACTACAATAGTAATGTTTTAATACTATTTTAAATACTACTGTCAAATACTATTTAAATGCTACTTTAAATACTCATTTGTAATACTATTGTTTTACCACAACATTATGTTTTATTATTTACCAGTAGTAACAGTAGTAGTAGTAATAATAATAACAATAAATTTAAATGTAATTATAATATATTTCTTAAATCCTGTTTTTTTCATTTTATAACAAAATACGTTTTTTTTAGATTTTAGTAATAATTGTGAATTATATATCAATATAATAATAATAACAATTTAAATGTGTTATATTATTATTAGTTATTATTGTTGTTGTTTTTATTGTAGTTATTATTATTATATTAATTTTGTCCAAAATGTGCAGCCCTATAAAACAAGCACAGTAAAACTGTAAAAAAACAAAAAAACAACACATTTTAAATCACAACAGCAATTTTGAATTGCCAATAAATAAATAAATATTGATTGATTGACTGAAATCCATTAGTTAAAACAACAACGAATGTTTAAAAGAAGCTAATTTCTCAAATGAGAGCTAGACAAATACATGGTGTCCACCTACATATACATGAAACAGAAGCTGTAAGAAACTGATTAATTCTGACCCTGAAAAACATTCACAAAATGCCCGTTGAACTCAAGCTCGCAGGTGGCCTGAAACCCAGTGTACTTAGATCTTCTTTATGTACCGCTACCATGCAAGACTCTCTAATTTGCCTGTAATGCCACACAACCTCTTTGTGTGTTGCTTCTTTGCAATATGGATCCCATGGTGAGTCGTTTCTAAGAATTCTGGGTAAAACCACGCAACCTCAGAGATTACAAAGAGCACACACCAAGTCAGGCGAAAGGGAGCGAACAAAAATCAGCAGAACGCTAGTTAACAAGCTTGTTCACCATTAGGAAATTAGAGCGAATTTATTTTCTTCTCCTCGGATCCCATCGGGGGATCGCGGCCCTCGCCGCTCGCAATCCTGTCTCGCTCATTGTTTTCAAACGCTCTCCATTCTCCTTTCGGCTTCCTCTGTCATTTCCACTCTCTCCGAGGCACTTTATTAATGAATTGGAAGATTGTTATTTCTGATACGCACATCCACCTTGAGACAAAAGGGGGAATAAGAGCGAGAGCGCTAGCGAACTAAAGCGGCTTCATTTGCATCAGCAGATCTGAGACATTCAGTGGGAGCTGAAGTCTAAGTTTGACTGACATGACACCGCAGGCAAAAGCATGGAAAAAAGCCCCCCGTTCCCTGCGCTTAGAAACACTTGTCATGTGTGCTTATACACACAGGCGTAGATTCACAGGTGGGGCTTTTTTAAATCAACACTGAAAAGAATTTACTATGAGACATGAGTAAATGAGACTTTGAGTGCTTTTGGTTTCCTCTTAGAGAACTCATGAGTGATGCAGGTGATGCTGAACTTTTAATTTTAATTTAATTAGAAGAGTGTTAAAGGAATATTTTGTCGGTTACTAAATTAATGTATTTGTGCCTTCTAAAAAAGTAAAAAATCTGGGTTGCAGCGAGACACTTACAATGGAAGCGAAAAGGGCCAATTTGTAAACAACAGAAATAGTTAATGCAAAAATTAAAACTCTCTCAACATTTACTCATGCAAAACCTGTTTGGTTTTCTTTTGTGGAGCACAAAAGAACATATGTTAAAGAACACTGGGATCACTGAAGCTATTTGATTTTCATTGCATATACAACAATAGAAAAAAATATATAATAATAATAATAAAACATTTTCCACAGAAGAAATACAGAGTTTGAACGACATGATGAAAAGTAAATGATGACTATTTTTATTTCTGGAGGAACTATCCCTTTAAAATATTCACTTGTTTCAATATTCCAAGATGTAAACAATATGCTTGTTAAAGGGGTCATGAACTGAGAAACCGAAATTCCCTTGATCTTTTGACATATAAGAGGTCATTGTACTATAAAAATCTCCTGTAAGTTTCAGAACTCAAAACTTTCTCGTTAATCTAAAAACAGCTTATATTGAAGGCAGTCTGCCAAAACCGACAGCTTGTGGAATGTTCTACTCTGATGTAATAGTGTGGATAAGCACCGCATCTGTAAAAGAAGATCAACACCTGCTTCTACGTCACTGCCTGTTTAGCCCCACCCACCGATTCGCGCATGTAGTAGTTCTGAGAGAGGCGAACACGCAGGTCTACACAGAAACCAAACGATAAAGATGGCTCTGAAGACAAGATGTGTTTGTGTGTTTTCCTTCTGAACCCAACGTTAGGAAAGAGTGAATGAACTTTATTTTTAATGAAGATCTAGATCGCATCAATAAGAACTCGGCCCTTTGTTCATTTTATTTTACCGCAGATTCATTTACAAACAAGGCACAATTTGACACAGGATTTTTAAAAAAATTCCAACTAAAAGATGATGCTGTGCAGACTATATTGGATCCGACAGTAAGATCGCAACACAAGGGTGAGTAACTGTTTTCATTTCATGATCACTATTGCTTTGACTCTTCTTACAGATCATTTGATCAGTTTGATCTACAGATTGTTTGAGTTATTTATGCGTTTTAACCTAAAGCACTGCAGCAGCCATCTATGAGTAATGTACGCTGTCAAACACAACTATTAACCATTCATAGCAGTGGGCGTTTACTTCCGAGTCTACAATCCGCCACCCCTAATCAAACAGAGTGTTCTGATGAGGGGGGTTAAAAACAGTACAGAAAATAGCGTATTACTTCTAAATTATGGGTTTTTTTTTTTTTTTTTATGTACAATCTTGATGACTCAGAGAACAGTACAAAATAAAAAAAGGCAGTTCAACTGTGGACAAGTGCAATGCTTGTGAAATTAATAAACAAATTGAATGCATAATCACCTCAATTTAATAATTTACTCAACTAAACATCTGCAAATATATGGTTTTGCATACTGAACAGAATCAAATGTCATAATTTCATATTAAGTAAATTAGTCAACTTTTTTAAGTGTTGCCGCAATTGAAAACCTAATATAACTTATCATAAACGCAATCGACCGTATAATTCAATGAATTAAGAATTAGATTAAATAAGGATTCATAAACATTTGTACGTCTATAAAGTTGCCGATACGTTACTAATTTTTTAAATGCTGTCAGTACATTAATATGGTATGTTTCAGTGTCTGTGTAAACATAAGTAATTGTATGTGTGACAGATCCACACTTTATGTAAAATATATACAAATACTCATGAGATCACGTTGGAATGTATGGATAGAACTAGCAAAGCAACACTTAATTTTAAAACATTATGAAAGCATACATATATCTATAGGTCTTAACTTGCACAAGAGAAAGTACTATGTGGCAATGCACATAATGACCAAATGCACGCCTTCAAAAGACCATAAGCCACTTTGAAATAAAAGTGTCGGCCAAATGACCAGACGTAAGCTGATGGTCTGACCGCGGCTCACAGTTCCAGAGTTTCAGCTGAACGGTTGAATAGTAAGTGTGTGTGCACAGCTCACGCCGATGCCACCGCGAGCCTGATATTTGCCATCTGTCTCATCAGCAGCGGCAGCATTCAGCGTGTTCAACAGTGCACCATAATGAGCCTTAATTACACCTAGAGCTGTACGGCGATAGAGGTCAAAATCAATGTCTTTACCGATGCCTTAACCAAACGACCGCCTTCTATCAGCCGGAGTTTAACTCGCCCTCGGGAACTTTAAGACAAAACGACCTCATTAAGACTGAGAAAACTGGCAAAATGAAAGAACTTTTCAAAAGGATGGTAGAGATTGTCTCTGACCTCTTTGGATTGTTCTCTGATGCCACTTGAGGAGTCTCGATACATTGCTTAAACCATTATCAACAAATCAAAATACAGTATTTTACTGTACGAAATGACTGTTAAATCTCGTAAAATGCTTTTATAGCGTTTGACTGCGAGATGTTCAGCAAGTGCAGTTTTATTTATGTGTGTTTACACATCCAATAACAATCCACATGAGCATGTTCGCTCTCTTCAGTTTCTCATTTCTTTTATTACTGGTGAAATGGTCACAGCGTTCTCATTTACCAGTAGTAATGAGTTTTAAATTAAATTCTCATACTGAATGAATAAAAGGAAACCAAACAGATACATGAGATCATCACATTGTGATTGAAAATATGGCAAAATAACATCCGGGTCTATCTGGAGGAAAAAACACCAGTTGTTTATGTGGCAAAGGCCTAATGTGGCCTGTGTTTGAAACCATGGAAAAGCATTAATCTAACAAGAATATCAGACAACTGGGTAACAGGGTAATACAAATAAGTTTAATAAATAAATAAATAATTTAATATTTTATTATGCTATGTGTTTAATAAATATACTATATATGTTATTTTATTATATATATTTTTTTTCATTCCATATATTTTAATATATTTACAATATTAAAATAAATCTGTTTAAGAAAAAGGAAAGAAATGGATCAAAATGTTGTCATTATTAAAAAGAAAAAAAAGAAAGAAAAAGA
The DNA here is from genome assembly GCA_039654775.1 of Spinibarbus caldwelli. Classification (NCBI taxonomy): domain Eukaryota; kingdom Metazoa; phylum Chordata; class Actinopteri; order Cypriniformes; family Cyprinidae; genus Spinibarbus; species Spinibarbus caldwelli. The sequence continues at coordinate 4,205,804 of CM077239.1, forward strand.
AAACACAACTAAAAATGGTAATTTACTCTCATTTTGTTCCAAATCTGCACGACTTTATTTCTGCAGTACACATACACACAAAAAAATTTTAGGTACTTATGCTGCTCTTTTCTTTACAATGAAAGAGAATGGGGGGTCAGATGCTGTTAAGCTCCAATAATGTCAAAAAATTATCATAAAATCAAAAATATGATGTCTATACAGCTTGTATGAAATATTTAAGTCTACTAAAGGGATACAATAGTTTTTGTGAGGAAAAAGGCAGTTATAAGTCATTATTTTCTGTAAAACCCTCCCCTCCGCCTCAGCTTTCAAATCATTGTTTGAATATGCAAACGCGCATATAGGATTTGAGAAGTTGAAGACACACATAAGTTGTTGCACACAAGATTTGAGATGTTGAAGTTGCACATAAGATTTGAGAAGTTGAGTTTTGAGAAGACAGAAGTTTCCTGTTTGACTATCCTTTCAAATAATGGGACAATCTGGACACTTTTTTGGAATAGAGTACTGCGAATATCCTGAAGACAATTCTAAGACAGCAAGCAACTGAGCATGACATTATCAGCCTGATGCTGTCTATACATCACAAACCACAGTAATAAAACCACCCAAGCACATTACAGTAATCTCACAGTCAACTGAAACATCCTGTTATTTCGTTGTACACACAACAAAAGCTGGTGTTGTGTAAGTGGGCATGAATGTGTGTTTATGTGTGTGTGGTTATAGGATTCTGATTGTTAACATTGTAGAGTTCTGGATGATAATAAACACCAGAAGCAAAGCCATAATGGATTCTTCTGCTCTTATGGCTTTTGGCGGGGTAAAGGTGGGGGGTCTCACAGTTGCCTTTATCTAACAGTCATTTGCACAATTGGGAAGGCAAGAGCTGGTATTGATTCCAGCCTTCAGATGAAAGCGCACATCAACGGAAAACATCAAGTGGCTATCAGCTGAAACCTGACCCCGAGCCCAGCGATAATGACAATAATGACTCATCCTGCACATTCACTTCCTCCGGCTCTTTCTTTTAACATTTCCACTGTTCCTTTCCACTGTACCAGAGTAGATTAGTCAGGCCTCATCACATCATATTGTATCGCCCATCCATCTATCTTTCATCCATCCATTTCTTGTATCTATTCATCCATCCATCCATCATCCATCCATACATCCATCCATCGTATCTTTTCATCCATCCATCCATCCATCTATTAATCCATCTATCATCCATCCATTGTACCCATCCATCCATCTTCCATCCACCCATTTATTGTATCTGATCATCTATCCATCATCCATCCATCGTATTTATTCATCCATCAATCCATCCATCCATCCATAGCCTATAAACCTACAAATGTCAAGGCTTTAAAAAAACAACAACAATCAAAACCTTCAAACAAGACATTGTCAGGACGGACATAAATGTAAAATTAAGAATAGGAGCTCTTTTAATGTCAATTTATTTAAATTGTACATCCTTACAAATTCAAATTGCAATTCTACATCCTTTTTGATAGCTCAATTCAAATTCAATTCAAAAAACACAAAATTTGTTTTCCCCCCAAAAGGCAGATGCTTCCATAAAGCCAGCCAAAACATGGCAATTTGAGAAAGTTTTTGCCATTTTTGTCAGATGGCAGCGTTCGACAATAAGAATGGCTGGAGGCCAGTGTGAGAGGTTAGAGCCAGTGGACAGAATGTCACTTGACCAATGAGTGAGCAGGGGCGCAAACAAGAGAGAGATGTACACACTGAATTGGTTATTGCATTTAAAAACAGCCAGATGAAGTGCAACGAATGGAGCGAAATGCAGAGCTTGTGAGACCATTTTTTTTAAAACTCAAACTCTTATATATATTTATTTATATATATATATATTAATGCATATGCATATATATATACACATACATTCATGGACCTTGAGTAACCGTATTAAATTCATAAAATAAAACTAATAAAAAACATACTCATATATATATACATGTATGCATATGTATATGTATATATACACACTTCTACCATTATCCTCTGTGTGATGCCTCAAAGAGAGAGCTAGAGAAAGTCTAGCTTAAAGGGTAGACACTGCAAACAGAGAGAGGTTTGACAAGCTCAGGAAGGGGAAGTCATTATTGGATGAAACAAACAAAGTCTGCTAATAAGAGAGGATATGTTTATTTAGTTTTATTTTTTGAATTTAATAGGGTTACTCAAGGGCCTGCATCAGCTCAATAAATCCTTACCAACACAATCATTAGAGAGCGGAAATTGATCCATTATTTCAAAGTCTTCCTTTGGCGAGTGGCCATAACTCCATATCCTGTGCCTCCACATCCTGGATATTCTGCTGAAGAAACATAATCGTGATCCTCCCAGACACTCAACAATGACATCTTTGTGTTGTTCCAATGCTATTATGACACTCTCAAAAAGAAAACTTACCTCCCTAAGCAGTTTAACTTGCTGTACATACACTGACTGTCCAATTTAGGTAGAAGCAAATTAGGAAAGTTTACAGATACAGCAAAGCATGCAAGATTTTGCTTAAGTGCCTAAAAAAGAGAGGTGAATATAAAATAAAAGACCTGTTTTTTTATATGCTCACTGTTTTACATGCATTGGCAAATAAGGTAATACATAAGGTTATTTCCATGATCTCATCACTTTAACAAGTCTCATACAACACACTCCAGACCAGTCTGTTCACAAACCATCTAATGCATATTCCATGAAAAATGGCAAGCACTAATATGATACAAATTTTGTTTTTTGCTACAATGAACATTTTTCAAAAGTTTGCAAAGTTCAATGAGGTTTGCTTGAAACGCATAGTAGCAAACTAGATATCCATTAGTGGAACATTGCAAGAAAAAGGATTTTCTTACTAAGTATTAGTCTTGTTTTGCAGTACAAACATATTTGAATCAAGATACATTTACTTGAAAAGCAAAATAGCATAACATAATAGGTGTTGTTTTCTGAACAATTTATCAAAATTTAGTTTTTGCTTAAAACAAGAGAAAAAAAGTGCTAATGGGGTAAAAATAAATAAATAACCAATACTATGCTCGTTTAATACACAATAACATTTTGCACTGATTTCTATGCTTGCATGTAAAATAAAGTAAAAATTAGCATGTAAAAACAAAACAAAAACAAAATTATAGTTGGTCTCTTTCTGTCTAAGGCAAGCAGTTATTGGCCAGAATAAATGGATTAGACATTATGCTGATAATCAAACATCTTATAGCGCTACACTCCAACTAAATTTCCCCTGAAAGGGAAATGAAACAATAAGTTTTCACGTAATCAATGTGCCATTCCAATAATGGCATAACAAACAGCAATAATATGAACCAGTTCATGAGTGCACAAAAACTTACATAATTGTGCATATATTATGTATTCAGCCACTACTAAGTCTATAAAACCAGAGAGGCATTAAATATGAGCCCGAAAAGCTCTAATATGAATAATATGTACACAAACTCAGTTTACACTGTAAATTAAATTCTGGCAGGCTCTGAGACTCTTAAAGAACATGACAGCACCACTCTGAAGCTAATACCGGATACTAGTCGCACAACACGTAAAGCAATTAATGGCACACATCAAATTAGGACACAAGCTGTCACATGGAGGAGGAGCGAGCAGAACTGAGCATTTGATTGGCTGTTTAATGTTATTAATCAGGCACGAGGGAGTTCCGCCCACTTAGATTGTACACATGCAGAAATTATACATCAGGGAATAGTTTCATGGACTGGTGCCTCTTGGCTAAAGAAACAGAAGCGAACAGGTCACGGGGAAGTGATGTATGACGTCGTAACTTATCGGATTGCTTCGCACCATTTCCCTCTTAAACATACATGCAGGAAAGACACGGCGTTGTAAATCTCAAAGCCTGCTGGGCAAACTGGGAGGGCATAAAGCGAAGTGGATTAATGTTGTTTTCCATCATCGCGGGTGTGCTGACAGAAACGAGAGTTTGCTATTACCAACAAAGACGTATAAAGTTCTTATATGGTGCACAGAGGCCGGGGCCAAGAGTTTGATGGCCGACTTACTTTTTATCTTTTCTCCACTATAAAGCTATGAAAGGCTCTGCTGATTGGGCAATAGGAACACATACCTGAAGCTGACGGGCACGGCAGCCATGTTTTAATTTGACACAGCCCTCAGGCCGACCTGCTTTTTAATCGACCATTTGCAGAGTGTAGCTATTTATGAGCAATAAAATGGTGCAGAGCCCCTGCTGAGCCGAGGGCTGCTCTGTTTACTCTAGTTTAACTAGTGTCGTCTACTAATTTAATTTCGTCCCTCCCTGACTTCCTATCCCAATGGAGCTTCCTATAGAAGTAAATTTTCAGAGCTGCTTGCTACCTTAGTAAAGCATCGTCTTACTTTCCATGACAAAATTATGTTTATACTGGCAAGATAATACTGCTTAAAAGTTTAAGATTGGGACAGCATGTGAAGCAGGCTACCTCCAAAATCAGCATAGATCAAATAAAACTGCTAGACTTTATTTCAACAGTCCACTATCCACATTATTTTTCCCATAAGAGCGGGCTCGGCCATTTGTAAATTTAATGTGTCTAGCTTCCGGTGTCATTCGCGTCCAGCTATTTTTAGCTGTACAAAACAGCTCGTTTTGCTGCTTGATATTGCAAACTGGTGTGTCTTACCATGTTATTTTAATGTATTATCTTAATTATGAACACACTGGTTTGTAGCGCAAACAGTTTTACCCTTTACTGCAGGTTATTATACTTCTCATTATTTCCCAATAGCAGCTAATGAACCGGAAGTCTCATGCATTCAAAGAAAACGGCTTACCTCCATGTTGAAAAATAAGGTGGATAGACATTCTACTAACTATCAGTATCTTCGAGACTATACATGTCATTGTCAACTCACTCTCATTAATTTGCAACTACAGTCAACTACCAGTCATTAGTGTATTAGTTGCCTTATTAGTTTTTAAGGTTGGGGTTAGTAGAATAAACTGACATGCATTTGCAAAGTTACTTATAGTCAGTATAATGTCTCTTAGGGGACCATCAAACTAAGGTGTTAGCAGATATTAAGCAGACAGTCTACTAATACTCTAATGACTGGTAGTCGGCAGGTAGTTGCAGAGTTACTTATAGTTACTAGAATGACTAAAATGGACTATAAAAATAAAGTTTTACCAATAAAACATTCACTACACAATTGCACAAATGTAGATACAAATGCGTTTGAGGGATCATGAGATATATCACCCAAACATTAAAATTCTACTCACCTTCATGTCATTGCAAACTTGTAGAACTGAAGACATTTTGAAGAATTTTGGGTTCCAAACAATATTGGACCCTACTGACTTTAATTGTATGGGCAAAAAACACTAAAATGTTCTTCAAAATATCTTCTTTCATGTTCCACACATGAAGGTGATTAATTAACCAAATTTTCATTCTTTGATTAACTTTTTAATGCATTTTCTTGTTTCTTGTGTGGCAGTATAAGTATTAAAGGGATAGTTTACTCAAATGAAAATTTCCTGTTAATTCACTTAGCCTTGGTTACACTATCCCTTTAAGGTGAGTAATTATAAATACGTTGACAATTAAATCTTGCTCAGCAAGATTTTCTTTAAACTGTTGCTCTGGCATGACAGTAGTTGATCTGAAAAATACAACTAAACATATAAGACACTAATGACCACTTCAGAAACTCCTAGTAGCAACACTGAGAATTACCTTCCGTCGGATTATGAATTCTGATTTTATGCTCTGATTTGAACGTTCTGATTTTAGAGTAAAATAATGCATGAAATCAAGCTTGCACAGCTATAAACATTTTGTGTATTTTCAGGTTTCAGGCTGAAAATATAATCTGTATTAAAACTAAAACATGTAAAACAATGACCCAAAATTTAAGGAATAGGTCAACCAAACAAGTACATTTCACGTCAAGTCAATGTTTATCCATATAGCACATTTAAAAATTACAGAAATTGTGCAAAACAGTTCAAAAAACAAAATGTTAAGATTAAAATATAACATTATAAATAACAGAAATATGGAATGAAGAAACTTCTCCAATTGTCCTAACTTTTGTAAGTTTGAGTTATTAGTAGCTAATTTTGTTGCAAAGTTTGCTGAACCCTGGTTTCATCTGAAACACAAAGGCATTTGCAACAATAGCAGCGGTGTTGTGAGAAATGAATTACAAATGAGAAAGCTTTGAGCATGATCTGTGCATTTAAATAGACTACAAATGTATCTAATTAAAGTATCAAAAGGTAATTGGAATCAAGTTAGTGCAAGAGGACTCAAAAAAAAACACACACACACACAAGGCACAGGTCTCTGCACCTAATTAACGCTGACAAATTTGAATAGTGTGTATTCAGTCTTCTGAACATAAATCCAATCGTCTCCTTTCCCCCATCCTCTAATGGTTACACAACTGTCTTATTCATTTACCCTTTAAAACATGGAGAAAAAAAAATCTTCTGGCTTGACACAGAGTGGATAAGTTCAATAACGGCAATTCCGTCACCTTTGTTCTCTCACACGAACATCCCACATTAACATTCCGAAAGAGAAGAAAGCCTTTGATTTGTGGAATGTCTGTATTCAAACTGGGAAATGCCTTTTACATATTAATTGGGATCAGTCGACTGGTGAGAAAGGGACCTGTTCCGGTTCTGTTGCGCCCTCTGTCTCTATCCTTCAACCTCTGGCACTCATCCGCCCGTTACGCACCGCAAAAATAACATGAAAGAAAGACGAAGGATTCTGGAGACAGACATGGCATTACGCTGCTTTAAACAGAAGATTAAAGTCTGGGGGATGTGAAAGGAAATTTTCCATCCAGACGGGATGTCTGCAGTGGAATTTGCAAATTTAGAATTTATAAAGTGAGTTTACCAGCCCTCATGTGGTCAGCTGTCAAGACATTGGTTGCACTGATTAGTTCATCTACCTGCAAAGTTATCTGTCTATTGAAGGATTGAGAAATATAAAGAATAAAACAATTCCAGTCCCTTAATGGCTTGATTAACGATTCTTTTAATAAAAATGCAAAGCCATTGCCAAATTATTTTACATAATAAATAAATTCTTCCAAAATGTGTGTTTGAGGACTTTTTTACATTCTATTAATTAGCCTTAAATATATATTAAACAACAATACTAAAAAAAAAAAAGGTGGTATTTCGTGTGGTCATGAATTTATTTATATAAAATACTACTGATAAAACTGTAATTGTGTGTCATATGAAAAACCAGTCATTAACTATACTAATTTGAATTCTCACACTTAGTATGTGTTTGATTCACTACAAAGAATTTTAGTTATTTGTTTGTTTGATTCACTATAAAGATCAATCATTCTGTAATTGGACTTCAGTGATTGTGCTGTAGATTCAGGTTGCAAAACAAAAATTGTTTCAGTTTGGTTGTTTTGTTAGCAGTAATAATAATAAAAAAAAAAAATTAAAAATGGTTTCTGGAATAGGATAATTTATATTACATGAAAAAACTACCTGAAAAAACATGCATCATGGTTTCCACAAAAATATCAAGCAGCACAACATTTTCAACCCTGATAATAATCAGAAATGTTTCTTAAGCAGAAAATCAGCATACCAGAATGATTTCTGAAGCATCAAGTGACACTGAAGACTGGAGTAATGATGCTGAAAATTCAGCTTTGCATCACCAGAATAAAAGATATTTTAAAATATATTCAAATAGAAAACTCAGTTTAAACTGTAATAATATTTCACAATATTACTGTTTTTACTGTATTTTTTGTATCAAATAAATGCAGCCTTGGTGAGCATAAAAGTCTTTAAAAACATTTTAAATATCTTACAAACCTCAAATTTTTGAAAGGTAGTGTGTATGATATTCTGTGTGTTTGTGTTTACACATAACTCTAGCTGTCCGTGATGCAATAATACTCCAGTTTTTACTCTGCAAAAATGAACTCTGCTTTCCTGTGGACAGAGACTCTGCTGAGCTCTGTTGTGGATGGCAGTGATCAAAGCAATAATTTGTAAAATGAGGAGTAAGACTGAGTGGAACGCTTTGAAGGTGACCCCTGTGTGTGGACTTTATCATGACTTTGCACACTAGGAGCGCCCACCTAAAGAAGGTCCCCCAGGGGCCACGCCGCGGGACAGGCTGACAGATGAGAGTTCAAACAGAGCGGAGAGGTTGCGTAAGAGAGTGAAGGAGAAAGAACATGGAGGACAGATGAAGACAGGCGCAGGGACGTCACCCCAGTGGGAGAGGGTGAAAGCGGGCGCGTGTGAGGGGTAGCCATCAATAATAAGTGAAAGGCAGTTCTGACAGCTGCACAGAACCTGATAAGAGTGCGAGAGACAGAGAGAGAGTACCTTTGATCTCTGTGGGGGGATTCACTCCCCTCTTCACCCACCTGCAATCCAGTTTAACCAGGCGCAATCTGCATTGGTTTAGTGCTGCATCGTGTAATATGAAGTCATTGTCATTCTCAAATAAATAAACAAACAAACGCCCTATGTAAATTAAGTTTATTATAGATGCATCTTCTGCACAAAAGTCTGTGCTGTTTGCCTTGCTGAATTCAAATTGCACTAAAAGGCAGGTGGCAAACATATTTTTGTTAAAAGAAGCATCTGTATGCATTGATTTACTGTTCAAAAGTTTCAGGTCTCTTATACTCACCAAGGCTGCATGTATTTGATCAAAACTACAGTAAAAACAGTAATAATGTGAACAAAAATAGTACAAATTTAAATATCTGGGATCTACTGTAATATACTTTAAAAGTGTCATTTATTTCTGTGATGCAAAGCCAAATTTTCAGCATTACTCCAGTCTGCTCATGATCCTTCAGAAATCTTTCTAATATGCTGATTTGCTGCTCAAGAAACAATTATTATCAATGTTAAAAACAGTGGTGCTGCTTCATATTTTTGTGGAAACCATAATACATTTAAAAAAATAAAAGAATTTATTTGAAATAGAAATATTTTGTAACTTTATAGAAGCATTTACTGTGACTTTTGATCAACTGAATGTGTATTGTCTGAATAAAAGTATTAATTTCTTTAAAGAAAAACTTTTGAATTTTTATATATAGTATACAAATATATAACATGCATTTCAGCACTTACTGATGTCTGTGCTGTCGCTTTCCCACCAAAACGATGTCACTTCCTGGAGGATGATGTCATCAGGATTAGGATTTTGTTGCTTAAAGGAATAATGCAAAAGACTTGGATTAATAGTGAGGGCACAAGAACAACCTGTAAACTAATTACCAATTAAAACATTATTCCCAAGAAAACATGTTTCCAAGATCAATTCACTGAAATTTGTTATATTTTAACATTTTATCCAACACATAAATAATCCTGAATAGCAAGAACTAAGAATGACTGACATACAGCATGAAAAATAACGACAAGCTGTCAGAAAAGAGAACTATTGTAAAGGAGAGCAAGAAAAATATGAGTATACTAATAATTATCTCAAGCTCACATAAATAATTTCTCATGTCTTACATTTACCTCTTTCTTCCCTAAAGACTGTTAAGAAGCCATTTACAGTGCTTTGTCTGCCATTACACTGACACAGCGTTTTATCATGATGAAGAGTGATTTCCGTCTCATAAATATGATGACAATAACAACTACAGTATTATAACAGCCACCGGAATGATAGCACTAATGTGAATATTAAAGGAAAGATACGAGCCATTAATCATCTTCTTTTCAGCTCATATTAATTTAGCGAGCAGTACATCAGCTAAAATAGGCGGATTTAGGATATGCATCTTTGGGAAAGCAGGAGGACAGATTTCTCTGAAACTTCAGCAGGGGGAATCCATTAATCTCAGAGAGGATCAAAAAGAGCGGAGAAGAAGATTGAGAACAGAAAAGCTGCAGACAAGAGGTCTGCAAGGACACTTCACTAAAGGTACCTTTGTGTTCTAGAATCAAAATGTATTTTAAAAAGTGTATTGTGGGTAAACAGGGGTGGGAATCTGGAATCTTTAGCCACTGAATGATTTGATTCAAATTTGATTCAGAGTCACAAACTCCTATTCCAAAACGATTCTCGATGCATCACACAGTTTCGATTATTTACTTCTGTGGATTGATCCAGAATCATTTGTGAATGAATCACAATAGATTGCTGAATCGTTTCCCACCCCCCAACTATAGTGGGTGCTGTATATAGATGATACAAACTCTATAGATCGAGCCAAATTTGATAAGAATATATTTGCATTTATACTAGCGAGGCAGAAATGAGATTACTGAGAAATGAAAGCTGCTGCCCTCACTGTGCACCTGATCAAGCGCCAGCAGACTGTCTGTTCTTCTGTGTGATTCACATACATATTCTGTCAGTACAATTGGGCTTTGATGACTAGAGCGTGATCAAACTGCTCAAAAAAATGAATTAAAATCAAATGGACTAAAAAAAAAACCAATTGAAAACATTAAAGTACATAATCTTCTTATATCTACTATGTCAGATGTTAGATGGTCCGAACCCAATTCCATCCGCCTACTCTCTATACTCCCTATAGATTTCTGTTCACATTTAGGCTAAAGGATTATTTCACCCAAAAATTAATATGCGGCCATCATTTATACTCCCTGATGTCGTCCCAAATCTGTACAGCTTAAAAGCTTCAAACAGGATCCATAAATGTATCATAAAATTGTCCATTTCGCTCATGTGCTCCAAAGTATTCCAAAGCAATATGAAAGATTTGTATGAAGAACACACTGAAATTTAAGTTGCTATTCACTGATAATCTTCCACTCCAATGAGCTGTGAACCTCTACAATCAGATCACTGATTCAGGGAGTTCAACTCCAGAACCATATCCATCTGATTCATGAATCAATCATTCGGATATGAACCGGATCATCCGATTCATTGAAAAGATACAACTCAGAGAGCTTCAATTTCATTCTCTTTCTCACACAAAGCTATCGTTTGGTGTCAGTAGACTTGAAATATGTTGCACTGACCAATTTTAAGGCACTTTTGCATCCTTTTTGAAGCTTAAAATCCCTATTTATTATTATCTTTTGTGTTTTGTGGAAGACGGTTTTGGAACAACATGAGTGCAAATGCTGATTTTATATTATTCATTTGTAAGCAAGCTATTTCTTTTAATTATTCAGAAAAAAACTGAACAATTTGCAATTGTTTTTTGTACTCATTTTTATCACTTTGTTTGCACAGAATAATACTTGTATCAGTCTGAGGTGAATGCAAGAGATGTGAAGAAAGTCAGCTGTGGTTACTGTGGAGACAAACTTTACAAAATTGGAACCGGTTTTGAAAAAGAACTTCGAATCCCAACCATAGTTGGGGTGCAAAGTACAACAGAGTCAGACAATGAGAATGAAAGAACTGCTTTTTCTCTCAAGATTACTGTGCATGTGTGTGTGTGTGTGAGTGTGCGTGTGGTGCAGGTGAATTCTTCTGATCCTACGGTTGCTGACTCACGGAGTTGTTTCATCAGCGTCTGAGCGCTCCATAATGGCGGAGCTGCAGGAGTGATGGGCTCAGAAACTGAACACACAACAGCGAGAGAGACGAGAGGCAGACGGGCGGAGAGAAATGCACTGCAGGACGGCACAGCGGTGAAGAAACAGATATTTAGGAAAAATGGGAAGTAGGAAATTGAGACAAAGAGAAAAAGAGATAGAGGGAGAAAAAAATGGATGTTAGAACAGCATTGAAAAACAAAGGACGAAATTACAGTACCAGCCATTCAATGTAATGTGTCTCTGTCTTTTTTAACTATAATAATTAAACTGATAGAACTGTCCCAGATTCAGCCAAAAACAGCTAATTTTTACTTGGCTGTTTATGGGAAGGATGATGTTAACAACCCTATACTAACATCTCAAAATATATTATAACAATCTAAGTGGTTTTTGACTTAATACCTTGGCTTAAATAGAAAAAATGTATAATCATTATAAAAATGCTTTCAACTGCATCATATATTTAGGAAAATATCTTAATTCTTGGTTGTTTTGGCCTATTTTAATGCATATTTTGTCTTCTTTTATTATTTTAAATCATTTTGGCCTCCTGGTTGAAAACCACTGGTCTGAAACCAGTCACAGCATAAATCTCAAAACATATAAAAACAACCAATACAATTTTATAGCAGAGCTACTTGAATTAAATGTTATGTTTACAATTTTGGTTTTTGACACTTGACTGTAAACATATTTTTACTTTTTTACAAGACATTTTGGGTCAATTTACACCAGCTAAAAGTATATTTCTGTCACAAGTTGCTCTGTAAGCAATAAATGTCACTTCTAGTACCAGCCCTTGTAAAAATTCAATTGATGTTCATGAAATACCTTTAAAGCATATTCTCTCAACAGGTCAATTTTACGTATCTGCATCCTTGTATATAATATGAGTAAGAATTACAGCATTCACATTGCTGCTTCTAAATCAAAACTGTATAATGAAAGTGTAACTGATAACACTCCATATGGTAATATTCGGGATGTTTCAAGGGTTTACAGTACCTCATGATGCAGTATATCTTCTTTCTATGGATTATTTGACTGAGAGCTTTATGCTGGTGTTAAAGAGCAGAAAACAAGTGATGCTCTGCAGTCATTTATGAGAGGTAGACTTTTTCACACATGCTTGAGATTCAAGGCAGGTCCTATCACCTGACTGAAAAATGAGATCAGAGATGATATTCCACAGGTTGCACATGTGAAGGATACCTATTAAAGGTGAAATGTGTGATTTCTGCATCACTGGAGGCACCAAACAGAACTGCTAATATAGATGCATTTTTATATTTTTCTGAAGAAAAAGGCAGTGCAAACAGTGCAGAAGTCAAGTCAAGTCAAGTCACTATTATTTGTATAGCCCTTTTAACAATGCAAATTGTGTCAAAGCAGCTTTACATCAGCTTGATATAAAACTGGGTGGCTTTATATCAGCTTTACAGTATTTAGACGGGGAACTAGTGTGTCGAAATGGTGCCATTCTCCTCTGGCCAGACTAAACCAGCAGTTTAAATCAAGGCTAAAGCAGAGTCAGATTGTGCAAAGGACTCATCTGGTTACTGTGGTCTTGTCCCGATGGCCGTCTAGGAGACAGGGTCTTCACTGGGGATCAGTCTCCGGGGCTCATCTAGTTGTCCTGGTCTCCGCTGACGTTCAGGGCTGTAGAGGTCATCTCTAGGTGCTGATCCACCATCTGATCTGGAATAGGAATAGAATAAGATTTGATTGTGTACGTCACCAGTGTTTTGTTAACCCATTGCTAAGGAATTGTTACTAGGATTACTATGGCTTTCAGAGAGGTTACTAGAGTATTTTGGGGGCACGTTAAAGTCTTGGCATTCAAATCTTCCATTGGCCTCTTAAACAGATGTCGGCATGTTGGGCTAAAGCGACAGAATTGTAGACTTCAGGAAGTCAAACTATAAGAGAAAAAAAAAAAAACAAAGGGTTCAAATTCATCCTAATAAACCAGCAGTAAAGACGACATCACCATGACATGTCATAATTGTGCTATTTATTAGTGCACGGGACTCATTAAAGGTCTCATTAAAAGGAAAAAAGGTCTTTCTTGAGCTACAAATGTAACATTTTGAAGAATGGCATTAGAATGGGGAGAGCATAGATTAAAAACGTCAAACGCCTCTTGCTTTTCTCAGCGTGAGGCGGTCTGCCATTACTAAATTAGCTCTAAATGAGGGTTTGGTTTCAGAGACGGCAGCCGTTCCGCTGCGTATTTGCTAATCCCCCATTACGCTGGCTAACTTTTATCATCCACCCTCCCTAATTACTCTCAGATTGTGTAATTACCAGGAGACTGTTAATTAAAACCCAGAATGCCATAATGAAGGACCCCAAGAAGAAATAATTGATTGAATAAGAGGGTCTTGAAAGGAAAGGATGCTGAACCCCAACCTAGCAAGACTCCTCACAGGAAGGTCTCTAATCAACATGGAGAACATCACGGTGGATTTGAATACATTTTAATACAGCTGCACGTCTATACACCTACACATCTACCTGACTTACATATAAACTTTGTGTTCACCAAAAATAACCAACCAAGGCTCATTGGAAAATCGTGCCTGTGGCAACATTTCTGCAAAATCATATTACTTTGCTTCTTAGACATTTTGCAGTGTTTTGCAGGGAAATGTCCAATGAGTGATGCTAAAAGCACATTCAGTTTTATTAGAAACAATCTGGCAACATTTTATCGCATTGGTTGTTGTACATATTGCGGCAGTTCGGTAATGAAATGACCAATGAGTGGCGTCAAAAGGTTAATGATCTGTTAAGTTAATCTGAAAATAACATACCATCTACACTAAACCCTACTTTAAACCTAACCAATACTGTTACCAAAAACAACCATGTGATAAAAACACATTTGCTGAAGCAACTATGCCATTTAACCTTGCTTTTATTTTTCTTGGTATAACAAACTTTTACTCGAATGCTCTGCATTGCCAGTGCAATGCTTTACCGGGTGTGCACCTGAGCAAGTTTACTAAATTAGAAAAACCATACATATGGAGCTGGTTATGTGATGCAAACATCAAAATGCATTAGTTTACAAATCATGCACAATGGTAAAAGTGTTCTGAATTTATAACAGTTTTGTGGAAGGAACTGTGTGAAAATAAGTCTTTGTTAATCAGTAATCTGCCCCGTAATCATAATTTGTGTGAACAGGATTAGAAGTTATTGGTGTTTTACTTCCACTAGCATTCATTTCAGTTGGAAACTGCAGTGAATTGTATGTATACTTATGTTTTTGCAAAAATGTAGGTAGAGGAATGTATTTCCAATGAGCATATGCTGCAAATATCCCATATTATTGCTCAGTTATTATTATAAAAAGTGTAATACAACAAACAAATAGTAAAAAATTGTTAAAAGGATCAGGAAATGTTGTAAGCTTGATTCAAAGTCACATAACACAAGCACCACAGCTCAATGTGTCAAGCAAGTTCACTAACTGTCAAGCTATGGCCCTTACACAACCATAATAGTTGGTGAACAGATTAAAACTGGACTAAACTGACTGTAAATCTTCAAGCCAGACCACATTAACTACATAATAAGTCACAGGGAGATGCTTATGTCATGCTGTTCCAAAATAGATGTAAACTAACATTTGTCTGACCCTCAACATGTCTACAGGAGCAATGCTAATTGCATTGCTAAGGGTGGAAATACATGACTATTCACTGACAGTGGCAGCGGTTCCCTTTGATGTAGATCTGCAAACCGATCTGGTGCATGTCCAGTTATGAAGCACAGTATTCATCTCTTGAATGAAGAACATCAGAGTGGAGAAATCAATGAATGGGGTAATTAGCTAAACACTGAGGGCACACTGTGGAAGTCAACAGACACTCAACATGCAGCCCGCGGGCCGCATCTTGCCCGTCTGCTTTTATTCTTGGCCCCCCGTATGTCCTTATGAATCTATATTTGTTATAATTAGCTCCCAAATGTCATGTTAAAATTAAGCAGCGCACTTTTAATTCTGTGTCTAATGCAATACAGTTGTAACTGTGAATGCTAACTATGTGTTTTGAGAGCTCATCAGTCAAGTGTTATCACGTTTTGGATCTTGATTGATGATGCTAGTAACAGAAAGGACCCTGTTAGTGCTTTAATGTCCTAAACTACGCTTTAGTCATGAAAAGGTCCTCGCTCGATTCTGACGTTATTTTACTAGCACCCTTCGTGGATGACACATTCATGCACAATGCAGCTTTTCTGACTGATGTAACATGCCAAACAAATTCATTTAATCTGAAGGCTGAAGGGTAAGAAAAGCTTACGCGATGATGCTGAATAATGTGACGGCATTTGAAATGAAACCGGCCCTATTTGCGGAGCAGAAGAAAAGAAATATGATAAACAGCAGCAATAGCGATATGATGAAAAGTAGTGATGCATCAAAATAATTTCAAAGAAAACTAAAATAAAAAATAACTTTTAAAAACCAATTATTTAAATTATACTTATTTCATAATCAACAATCAAATAAAACCAGAGTTTCATATAAACATTTAAAATGCACAATGTAGTTTTTATATCAACTTCTTAAGCATATAATTGTGTTTCTACTCCAATTCATTGTTGAAAAATAAACATTTTAATGGTGGCTATAATGAAACTTGTCTTCATGACAGATTTATTCAAACATACACTAAATGAAGATGACAGGTTAAGCAAAAATTAATGAATACCAAAATGACAATTTGAAACCTCAGACTTTGTTCAGACTTTTTATTGCAATTATTGGATGGGAGATGCGCTATAAATAATGTTTAGTGATGTTTTCTTCATGCATAAACTGAAAACAGCATAGACTAAAAGAATGAAGATCCATTCAAAATTAGAAATTGATATTGTCAATTGAAGCACTAATAATTTCGGCCCTCCAAACTGAAATTAATTTTCAGCTGAATATTTTCAGTGCATCACTAATAAAAAGCACAGGTTTATTAGTAATATTGGCTGGAATAAACAAAATTATGTTGGAAAAAAAATGGAAAATCTATTTGTTTTCAAATGACATTATATATAAAATAGACACCCTTTGCATCTTCTGTGGAATAAATGTGGCCCTTTTGGCTTCTAATTAAATAGTCTGCATACAAACATACTTCCCGTGTCACTAAACAGTATTAATTAAAAAATGTGAAATCTGCATTGTCTCCACAGTGTCTCTTCTCTCTTTCAAGCTTAAGCAGCTTCAGGCCATGACTTGTTTACAATCTGTTCCGTACAAATATATATATACAAAATGGTATACGTTTATTTAGCAGAGGCAGATGCTGGATCAAAACGAACACATCTGAATGGGTGTATCCCTGACAATTTACATTTTCCCATGTTTATAAAGCAGAGCAAATGTTTAAATCCATGTGTTTGATCTGCTGTTTGATGAGTCAGGATTGCACACACACTCCGCACACTTCAACAACAGCCAGTGAATGTCCTCCATCAAAGTGACTGTTCTAGATCTCCACACACACACACACACACACACAACAAAGCTTTGCCCATGAGAATCCCATCAATTATTTAGCAGCACAGGCCAGCAGCACAATAAAAGCGGAATATTCTCCACTGATTGTATCCAGGAAGAGGATACGCTAGAGGGATCTGGTTTTTACAAGCTCGCTTGTGTCCACTAGTAGAGCGAACCATCAAAGCATTGTTAATCAGATCCATACTGCCCTCCTCAGGTCAGTATTTATAACAGCATGACACTAACCGCAACATTAAGACGGGAAACTGTCTCCAAGGTCTCAAACATGGGATGCTGCACTGATTTCGAGCACGCATTCAGCTGTATGTGCACCCTGTTGGATAGCTGTCACCAAATGCTGATAAGAAAGGAAAAATAGAGGTGTGGAAGCACCAAATGTGCCATAAAATTATTCTGTGATACAAAGCAGTTGTTGACTCACCCTCAAGTATGGCACACATACTGTAGCTGCATCATTGTCAGCTGAATGAATATTCTGGTCAGTGGTGGAGACAAATACAGCTGCTTTCAGACTCTCCTCCTGTGGGGAAATGAAAACCTGCCGAGGAGAAAAATAGACACATATATTAATAATGAGAACATGAAATAGTCACAGGTTTGCATGAGCGTAACGTTCACGAAGAAAACAAGTTTGAGTGTGCATTCGCTTACTACAATATGTTTAAGGTT
The DNA here is from genome assembly GCA_039654775.1 of Spinibarbus caldwelli. Classification (NCBI taxonomy): domain Eukaryota; kingdom Metazoa; phylum Chordata; class Actinopteri; order Cypriniformes; family Cyprinidae; genus Spinibarbus; species Spinibarbus caldwelli. The sequence goes on from CM077239.1 coordinate 4,223,575, forward strand.
AAATTATTAATTTGACTTATCACAGTTTCCAAAAATTATTGATTATTATTTTTTATTTATTTATTTATAATGTTTGATCAAAAGTACATCATAATTACTCCAGTCTCTGATTTTGTTTTGTTTTGTTTTTGGAAACTGATTTTTTTTTTTTTTTTAAACCAGGATTCTTTGATGAATAGAAAGCTTTCATTTGAAACAGAAATCTTTTTCAACATTGTGCATCTTTACTGTCACTTTTGATAAATTTTATGTGTCCTTGATGAATTATTTTCTTTAAAAAAAAAATGGTAAAGTTCCCTATCTTTTGAACAACAGTGTAATTCAACAGCTTTAATGGTTTAAACTGGAATGTCATAGCAATTATGATTTGTTTTATGATTTTCAATTGAAAACAATACACACATCAAAAGACAAAAAGTGTTTAATAATTGCACTGAAGTCAAATACAATGCCATATTATGTAACCTGCCAAGAAATGTGAACACAAGGCAGAGTATATGACTGTTTATTGCTGAAAAGTTTTGCTTGCATTAAGATGCATTAGGATTCTTTCAATTTGGCAATAAATTTGGGTATGACCAATCACAATGCAATCGCAATACATAAAAATCACAATAATTATACCATAATTTGACTGCGATCGCAATATAATATAATATAATATAATATAATATATGTTTTTAATATGCAAAATAACTGCACGTTGGTTGTTGTACATATTGTGGCAGTTGAAATGTCCAATGAGTGGCGTCAAAAGGTTAATGCTCTGTTCATTTTGAAAATAACATGCCATCTACACTAAACCCACCAACAGTGTTAACAAAAGCAACCATGAGATAAAAACATATTTGCTGAAGCAACTATGCCATGTTACCTTGCTTTTATTTTTCATTGTCACTCATGTCTAACAAACTTTTACTAAAATGCTCTGCATTGCCAGTGCAATCCTGTACTGGGTGTGCTATCGAGCAAGTTTACTACATCAGAAAAACCATACATATAGAGCAGGTTATGTGATGCAAACATCAAAATGTGTTAGTTTACAAATCTTGCACTATAGTAAAAACATTAATAAGTCATAAAATAGTCATAAAATAGTATTGTGGAAGGAACATAAAATACATTTTGTGCATAACAAATATTAAGGGAAAATAACCAATAATGAGAGCATCTGCAAGGCACTATTTGAAAAGTTACAGTTGCAATTTAGGTCAATCCGTAATCATCATTGGGTAGCAATGACAAGAACAAAACACAATGCAATCGGCGTGTGAAATTCCCGACCCCTCGTCACTACCCGTCTGCCTGCTCTCAGACCTGTTTTTGAGGCATCAAACAGGTAAAGCATCTGGCGTTACGCTCAGCGCCTGGAGATTCGACTCTCAAAAATCCTTTGTTCTTAATTAGTCCCTTTCTCTCCATGTGTTGACACCTGTTCACGGCCTCTCAGAGCCTCTGAGCAGGTGAACCAATGTGTCACAATCAATCCTTCCTCTAGGGCTCCAAACTCTCTTCAAGTACTGAGCTAATAGAGTCGAAGCGTAGATTAGGGTCTCTAGAGCTTCAGTGGGTTGATATGAACTGAGCATGAAGAGAGTGGGTATGTGTCTAGTCATGGGTTGACCGAACAGCAAGTTGACTATTAAGAAAGCCTGGTATAATTAAGCTGGTTTATGGTCACGTGCGCCAGATCAGATATGATTCTTACAAGGTGTTCGAATAGACAATTAAATCTAAATAAAAGCACAAAACTATCAGGCATTCGGATTCTGCATGCTAATGGAATTAAACTGAAATCCGAAAGTAATTTTCTTGAAATTTGCTGCTTAAAGTGGTAAATTTATTACAAAAGTAGAGCTGTGAAGGCTGTAGCAGTGGTGCTTTAAAATTTACCTTCTTTGAGAAGTTAACTATTATAGTCCCAGCTGAGGAAGTCTATTATACCTGGAGAGAGCTAGCCATTAGCATTCACATTCATCTCAATGACAGCTGCTTGCTTAGTGTTCGCCGTCCCATATTGCCGTCTTTGCACTACTGCACAGGTCAGATGCACTAATAAGGGAGATAAAGAAAGAAAACAACAAAATACGATTCCATACATAGTTTGAAATATTAGAGTACGTTAAATATAAAATAAAATTTAAAAAAAATGCCAGGGAGCTAAAATAAAATATTGATTTAAGAAAATATTAGTTCTATAGTCCATACATAGTTTCAAATATAAGAGCTTTCTGAATAAATATTATAATAAAATAAAAAGCCAGGAGATAATAAAATACTGATATGATAAAATATTAGTTCCACAGCTAGTTTAAGATATTAGAGCCCTCTAAAACAAAAATAAAATAAAATAAAATAAACAATAATAAAATTAAATGAAATTAAATAAAAAATAAATAAATAAAATAAAGATATGAAACAGTTCATTAGTTCCAGACATAGTTTGAAATATTAGAGCCCTCTAAATTTAAAATGAAATAAAATTACAAAAAATAATAATAAAATGCCAGGGAGCTATAATAAAATATTGATTAAGGAAAATATTACATCTATAGACCATGCATAGTTTGAAATATTATAACTTTCCAAATAAATAAAATAAAAAGCCAGGAGATAACAAAATATTTATATGACAAAATATTAGTTCCAGAACAAGTTCAAAATATTAGAGCCCTCTAAAATTAAATTAATTTAAATAAAATTAGTACCATACATAGTTTGAAATATTAGAGATATTAAATATTTGAATAATTAAGAATTTTCAATCAACATAAAATGTTAGGAAACTGCCTGGAAGAGGACGTGTGTCTATCTCGTCCTAATGCAAGGTGAGAAGGAGAGTTTGAGTGGCTAAAGACTCTCCAAGGACCACAGCTGGAGAATTGCAGAAAATAGTTGAGTCTCGGGGTCAGAAAACCTTAAAATAAATTGTCAAACAGCACCTACATCAACACATGTTGTTTGGGAGGGTTTCAAGAAAAATTCTCCTAGCTCATCCAAAAACAAACTCCAGCATATTCAGTTATCAGACACGACTGGAACTTCAGATGGGACTGGCTTCTATGGTCAGATGAAACTAAAAAATGAGCTTTTTAGCAGAAAACACTCAAGATGGGTTTGGTGAACACAGGGATAAAAAGTACCCCATGTGTACAATGAAATATACTGCTGTATTTTTGATGTTGTGGGCCTATATTTCTGCTGGAGGTCCTGGACATCTTGTTTAGACACATGGCATCATGGATTCTATCAAATACCAACAGATGAAAAATCAATAAGTGACTGACTCTGTTAGAAATCTTATAATGGGCCATGTTTGGATCTTCCAACCGTACAATAATCCAAACACAAACCTCAAAAACAACACAAAAATGGGTCACTGAGCACAAAACTAAGCTTCTGCTGTGGTCATTCCAGTCCTCTGGCCTGAACCCTATAGAAAATGAGTGGGGTGAACTGAAGAGAAGAAGCACCAACATGGAGCTGGGAATCTAAAGGGTCTGGAGTGATTCTGGATGAAGGAATGGTCTCTGATCTCTTGTCAGGTGTTCTCTAACCTCATCAGGCATTATAGGAGAAAATTTAGAGCTGTTAAACTGGCAAATGGAGGTTTCAAAAAGTATTGAAAAAAAGGGTTAATTGTGGCCAATGTGTATTAGAGAAAAACATTTATTTCATAATGATATTTCCCCCCATTTTAAATTCTTATTATCCAATGAAAGGTTAGATTTTTGTGAATTTTTTAAATAAAAGATCAAAAGGATTAACAATGCAGATTAATTTTCACAGCCTTCTTTGGTCATATTTACCAAGGGTGCCAATCATTCTGACCACTACTGTACTGTATTGTATTGTATTGTATTGTATTGTATTATATTATATTATATTATATTATATTATATTATATATGAATTACAGCTTTAATAAAAATACCGCATATATAAAGATATACTGGCAACCCAACCAGTCTGTTTTTGTCCTTGACCTTCATTTTTAAAAAAAAGAAAAAAAGAGAAAGATTAACACAAAGAAATACAATGTCCACTCCTCCAGAGCAACAGCTACAATGTCAAAACATCATGTGTCATCAAAAATCAACCTTTCACCGGCGGGCCAATAGGACGCTCATCTGATGTGACAATTGCGTTGGGTTGCGGAGACCGCCGGCAGAGATATATATGTTCTCACAGTCGAGAGGGCACAGGGTACCACGGTGTCATGGGGTCTCATTACAGACACGCCGAGCGGCAGACCCTTCATCTCTACAGGATCTCCTATAAAGCTGTGCCATTTCACACTGTAAAGCTCAGGATTGAGACATACATGCTGCGGGAACTTTCAGTTGTGGGGTTCGGGGTGTATATCGCATGTCACTTTGTCCTTTGTATAATTCCTTTCGTTTTCTTTTTGATCTCAACGGCTGCACAGTCGTATCTGACTGAAAGAAATCACTGCAGGACTAAACTGTGTGACTGGGAAAGCTGTACAATAGATAAATGCAGGCAAGGTATCTGTGAAAGAGAAATTCAGTAATGGATTTCAGGGTCTTTTCTGGGCGATACAGTACAATGTCAGGCTGATAAAGGTTGCTTCATTCCCACTGAGGAAGTTCAAACTCAGCAAAAAAAACAGAGCACCGGTCCACAGGGACACGTTCGCTGGATTCAAAGTGTGAAGTTAGACTTAAACAATGCTTACCTAGTGGAGATACGACAGTCAATATCTACGGCCCATCACGAGGGGCTTTGCATTTCTCATTGTCTGGTTGCCTCTGTTTTTTTTCTCTTTTGTATGTTTTGTCTTTTCCTCCTCTGAAGTGATTTCAGCATATTTTGCCATCTGGCAGGGCTTCATTTATTAAGAAACAAACCAGATCCAGATCAAGATCAGTCAAAAGATGTGTGAAGCCAGACATGTCATCTTGTCCTGACATGTGCATGTACTTTTTTTGATATAATGAATTTTTAGCAAAACATGTTGACTGCAAAATTAAAATTAAATAGAATAAATTAAAAGAGTAAATTAAGACAAAATTAAAAATAACAATAAAATTTAAAAATAAAATTAAATAAGCCATGAGTTCCAGTTAATCCAATAAATCTAGATACATTTGAGAAGCAAAGCTGCAAAAATAACAAGTTTTAATTTTGCTACTTTTTATTTATGTCTATTGCAAATATTTTAAAGCATATGCCTCACTTAATTGCATGCTTAATGAAGGTAGTAATATAATTAAAAAGAACATCAGAAAAAAAATTTAAGAAAACGAATTCAAGATATAATCTTTAAATATTTCTCATGCCATTCTCACTAAAAAGTAAATACATCTTTTGCAATAAACTTTTACCTATTTTTAATGGAAAACAAGACCAAATATGCATATTAAATTAGAATAATACATATTAAATTACCATGGTTATTTCAGTATCATTGAGATACTAATAACTATAATTTTAATTAATATTTCATTTTTTGTTTTTATTTTTGCTGTTTTCATTTTAATTTGAAAGTTTTAGCAATTTTGTTGTTTTGTAATTTTTATTATTTTTAAATGTCTAACAAAAATAAAATAAAATTTCTTCAGAAGTCATGACATCTAACCAGCAGGGGCTTACTGGACAATGCTAACAAAACCCTGACCCATTTGTTATATCCAATCTACACTGCAAGCAATGTGCTGCTATGCAAATAAGCTAGTTAACCAACCATGATCTGTCACTAATCATTCTTTCGGGACATCGTAACTCAAAAATTAAGCAGCATTGTGTCGTCCAGGCTGGAGCTCATGTCTATGGCCTATTTGTTTTAGTGGGCAGTGAGGTTACGGTGGCTCTCCTTCAACACACATCACTCCATGAGGCTGGACTGCAGCCCAGATCACAAGCACACACTGGAGAATTGCTGTGGTGGATTGTGGGGCGGATTGCTGATGGAAGGCAGCAAACAATCAAGTGAAACAGCAGACCTCAATGAAACGAAATGTTGCATTTCATGGTCTGTAAAGGCTCTAGTTTTTCACGGCACTTTGCATTTGCTAATTTCACAATCCACTGGCACTGTGAAACCGGGTGAATCCCATGAAAACTCTCGAGAAATGTTTAGGTAATACTGTATCTCACCCTAAAAATCAAAAGAAAGGAATAACAAAATTATATTTTGCATAATGAAAATGAAGCCTATTTAAAGGACCATTAAGATTTTAAGCATTGTGGCATTATTTTCATGACAATTAAAGGGGTCCTATTATGCTCTTTTACAAAGTCTTGATTTTGTTTTGTGGGTGTACTAGAACATGCTCTCATGCTTGGTGGTTCGAAAATCGCATTACGACCCGCTCGCCTTCGCAAGGGCCTTCGTGCCGCTCGCCTTCGCCTGCTCCCTGGAAGGAGAGACCCTAATGACACTGTTCCGGCTCAGGGTCACTTTCCATCAACCAACGGAGCTCCCAGACACCGCCAACCTCGATTGGAAGGAGGCAGTCATCCGGTGTCTGGAGAGTCTCCGATCCCGAGCCGGAATCTCGCTGTCAAGCCCGCCGGCAGAGAGTATGGCAAGCCATTCGGCTGTTAATGTGGCAAGCCATGCAGCCGTTAAAGGGTCTGCGCTTCCAGAGCGCCCCGGATTGTCCATGGTTCCAGAGCGCCCCCGAGTGTCCGCGCTTCCAGAGTGCCCCCGAGTGTCCGCGCTTCCAGAGCGCCCCCGAGTGTCCGCGCTTCCAGAGCGCCCCCGAGTGTCCGCGCTTCAAGAGCGCCCCCCAGTGCCTGCGCCACGAAGGCGCCTCCCTATTTCTGCGCTTCCAGAGCGCCCCCAAGTGTCCGTGCTTCCAGAGCGGCCCCAAGTGTCCGCGCTTAAAGAGCGCCCCCCAGTGCCTGCGCCACGAAGGCGCCTTCCTATCTCCGCGCTTCCAGAGCGCCCCCAAGTGTCCGTGCTTCCAGAGCACCCCCCAGTGCCTGCGCCACGAAGGCGCCTTCCTATCGCCGTGCTTCCAGAGCACCCCCAAGTGTCCGCGCTTCCAGAGCGCACTCCAGAGCCGGCTCCTCGGCAGCGCCCTCCAGAGCCGGCCCCAAGTAAGCGCACTTCCGTTCCCGAGTCGAGCCCAGGAGAGGCTTCAGTTCCCGGGTCGAGCCCAGGAGAGGCTCCAGTTCCCAGGTCGAGCCCAGGAGGGGCTCCTGATCCCCAGTCCAGCCCAGGAGGGGCTCCAGATTCCCAGTTCAGGCCCGGAAACTTCCCCAAGTATTTTTTGGGGGAGGGGGGTTTAGGTTGGCTGTAGCCGGAGAGACGGGGGCTAGGGCCACGGCCTCGGAGGCTGCACCGCCGTGGTCTCCCGAGCATCCTGCACCGCCATGGCCTCCAGGGCATCCTGCACCGCCATGGCCACCTGAGCACCCTGCACCGCCATGGCCTCCCAAGTCTCCTGATCCGCCATGGCCTCCCAAGTCTCCTGATCCGCCATGGCCTCCCGAGCTCCCTGCACTGCCATGGCCTCCCAAGTCTCCTGCACCGCCATGGCCTCCCGAGCTCCCTGCTCCGCCATGGGTCCCAGAATGGGCGCCGCCCTGGAAGCCGTCTGTCATATCTCGTGGTCCCTGGAGGGGGGGGGAGTAATGTCACGAGTCTTAGTCATCACTGTCATCAGTCAAGATCACAACCACCTGGATTCTGATCACCCGCACCTGCAGCCAATTATCTCTTCCTTAAATACACGCTCCGTTCAGACTCTCATCGCCTGGTCTACCGTTCACAACCCTGAACAGTTCCCAGACCCTTTGTGCACTTACTTATTTATTTACATTTCAGCTCTCCAACGATCCTCCTGCGATACTCCATCTAAGAATCCCCTGTTCCTGGTTCCTGCACTCCATTGATCCTGCAAAGAGACTCACATTCAGTCAACAGCTAAGACCCATTGAACTGCTACTATTTCCAAGTTTCTCACCTGCCATTCTGTCCTCACGATCTGCATTCAACCTGTCAATAAACCATCCTGTGTTTCACTTACCTCTGTGTCTCCTCGCCTGCGTATCTGTGACACCTGGCCCAAACGGCTCGATTAGTTCCGGGTTTGAAGAAGGCCCGCCTTCCGAAAAACTAAATGTGTTGTGATTGGTTAGCTGTCCCAGTGCGTTATGATTGACGATCAGCTTAGACGGTGTTTCAGTACTGCCCCGCCCCTTGCCAAAACAGCAAGTTCCGTCTTCTCCGGTAGGATGGCATCAATATTGCCATATCAATTTGAGCCGGACTCAGACCCGAGGATCACGCAGAACCTTTGCCCACACGGATACTGCAAGACATATTAGAGTGGTAACATTATTGTTGTGTTTTATTTATTTTTTTTGGCTAAATCACGTTTTAAATAGGATGTCAACAACCAAATAACTGCATTTACTATGTATAGATAAGTGCAACGGTAATATGTATTATGTTTATTGTTCTATTCTTACATTATAACATGAATTGCAGTGAAACTGTTATACAGTTGAATTTATTTATACCATATTCCAGTGTTTCCCACAGACTTGCACTCTATTTGTGGCGGCATATATATGCAAATTAATTCTCTGCAGTGGTAGAGAGCAAGGTTTCCCCAGTAATGCTGTACACAAAGCAGAGCTCCACTCACAAACACTGCTTTATCAGACATTAAATGCAAGATGAAATGAAAATGACATCCAAAATTTTCTTAAGACAGTCGGTTTCCTTCAGAAATTAAGTGATATAAAAACACCAGCACCGGGTTTCGATTTTGAAACATGCAGTGCTCAACCAAGCGTTCTCCCCACCCACCAACCATTCGAATTTCAGTAGGCAGGATTTATTTTAATGCTATTCTAATGGACCGCTTTGTGATGTCACAAATCCCGGAAAACAGCGCTGTAGTCCAAACAAGCCGTTCATTTTGTAGTTCTTGAAAAGAGATTTTTTAAAAACGAAATATCTCCCTTTGGAGTTGACTTTGAGATTTGTAACTCTGTAGATCTTTTTATGCCCAAACATACACACTACACACCGACTAAAATTCAAAAAGTGAAAAAGCATAATAGGACCCCTTTAAGCACAATCTACAAACTCTTAATAGTCTACTGCAATGAAAAAAAAAAAAACTCATTACTGAAGTAGAAAAAATACATTTTTAATTAAGATATTGTAAGTATATAAAAAAAATACATTAAAAATACATTTCAAATAAATTAAAAAAGATATTTCTTTTATAAATTATATATATATATATATATATATATATATATATATATATATGCACTAAATCAGACATCAAATATTTTGAAATAAAATGAGCCCAATCCGTCATCATGCTATTATACTTAAGGCAGTTGAATACATCCACAAAGTGCACTGGAAAGAAACAGCACAAATGTGAAAGCTAATGCTTGGCAGTCTGAGAGCAATTCAAGGATATTTCAGCCTTAAACTGTGCTCGGCCGCATCAACGGGAGGCTTGCTTAGCTGCCAGGAACAGTCTAACGATTTCTCTCCTCTCTCTCAATCTATTTTGCTCACTTACTTCCCTCTTCTCACTAGTTCTTTAATATCATCAATCAGGGGATATGTGAGAGAGCAGTCATTTAGAACCGCATCGATAAGATGCTTATACTGTCATTTTGAGATAGGAATTTCAGATGGATTCCTCTTCAAGGGCTTGATTGGAAAATAAAGGAATGATGAGATACAGCCTGAGAATCTGAGCAGAGCGGCATACGCAATCAGCTAAACGCTGCCGCCATGTAGATTTCACATACAGATGTTCAAAACACAGTCAAACATCAGCCGCACAGCAGTGCTTCCAGATGAATGAACCCAAAAACTGCTCCGATTTTGGCCAAGTGATTTAATTGTTGCTGACGCCCTTTTACAGTCAGCTTTCAGATATATTGTTATGCAACAGAATAGATTCACATCCTCAGGAGAACAATCTCTAATGAATCACATTAAATTAAGACATACAAAGGTGATGAGCTGTGCATCATCTAAATGTGGGTTATCGTAATATCAGACATATCAGATAGTGGATCCAGTGGGTGTCATTTAGGAAAATTGCATTTAGGCACTATTGCCTTACACTGAGGTTGCATGTCGTTTATTAATTCCTGCTTGTAATGGATGCTGGTGTTGTTGTCATGAGCTCAGGATGTTCATGTAATGAATGGGATTCTTTTTATTTGCAGTAGAGTAAGAGGTTTTGGTGTCCAGTTGATTCTAAGCATGAAATACCATAACAATCCTGGCCAAAAAAAAAAAAAAATGTAAACAGTACTTGGCATTTTATTATAAAATAAAATAAACAAACATAAAACAACATAAATCTGAGAAGCAAAACTACAAAAGATGTGAAAGCGAAAAACATTTTTAGAAAACATACATTTCATTTAAATGTTGCTATTTTTTATTAATATAATAATAATAATAATAATTATTATTATTATTATTATTATTATTATTATTATCATTATTATTATACAATTTATAATTTTTAATATATATTTTAAAGATTTTAAATAAAAAAGCACAATTTTAATTGGTTTAAATTCAAACATTATTTTATAATTAAGTTATTATTTTATAATTTTATAATTAAAAAATTAAGCATAAACCTCACTTAATTAGTTAAATGCATGCTTAAAGGAAGTAGAAATATAATTTTTAAAAAAATCAGAAAAATTACTTCAAGACAATCTTGGAAAATGAGTTTAAATTCTGCCGAAAACGTAAATGCATCTTCTGCAACCATCATTTAGCTATTTTTACTAGAAAACAAGACCAAATATTTAGATTAAATTAAAATAGTATATATTATATTACCAGGGCTATTTTAGTATCGTTGAGATACTACTATACTTTATTAATATTTAATTTTACTGTTTATATATTAAATTTTAAAGGTTTAGTAATTTTGTTGTGTCTGTCATTTTTATTATTTTTTTAAATATGCCCATATAGTTTTCATTCATCTTTAAGTTTTAGTTAATTGAAAACATCAACTAGCTAAAATAAATATTATTATTATTATTATTATTATTATTATTATTATTATTATGTCAGTTCATTTCAAATAACAATTTTTTTTTTTTTTTTATGGTTTTAGTTAACTATAATAACCCTGTAAGATAAAATAGAAAAATACAACAACACATTAAAGAAAACGACACTTGTCAAACCATTCAGTGGGATGTTTGATGAAAGTGGGATGAAAATGATTATTTTTACATCAAAACCTGCATTGAAATGAAGGGTAGGATGAAGGAAACATTTAGCAGCAAATGACCGTAACAGACAATAATCTACTATAGGCCAGTGAAGATCAGGTCAGAGTTCAGAGACGAACAATCAGCACGTCACACAACATCAGTCAAGGACAAGATGATTCACGGCTCTGTTGGGATGGGAATTGTGTTCATATGTTGGTCTGACAGCTCTATAGATGCTCCGCTACTGTACGTGTCACGGCAAACACATCAATACGAGAATGTCGCTCTGATGTATTACAGTTAAAAATGGATACCAGAGAAGAAAATTACACCTTGCCCAGCCGCAGGTAAAACCTTCACAAACTCAAAGGACACGGGATTCATTTCATGTCTTAATTTCATGTTTTCCCGTCTCACTCTTCCTCTGTGATTTATTAATTCACTCTACTTGACCTTCTCCGGTACACCGGTATTGTCAGCTATAATTAACGGCTTCCTGGATGTGTCTGAATCTCTTCCTCAGTCTGATTCTGGTGAAAGGAGACTATTGACTATCAGTTGTGTTCAGACACCCGAGAAACCGTAAGAAGCGGATGTGAAGAAATTGACTTATATTCCACCTTATACTCTACGGTTCCCCTCGCCGAACATTCAAGGTCACGCTTTGTTCTGACGTGAATGGATGACGAAAGGAAACTCGTTCTACATTTTCCTTTTGTCTCCAGGCCGTCTTGTTATTCATGACTATCTTTTGTTCATTAGCTTTCTTTTCTCTGCTCAGTTGAATAAATGCTAATTTTAGCTGGAGAAACAGTATGTTTCGGTCTCTTGAAGGAAACTGTATTTAAACGCCGGCTGCTTTGCATGTCTGGTGAAGAATTGTGTTCATTTGAGAGGCTACTAACTTGACTGCACTTTTCTGTGCAAGTTTTAGCATTATCGTCACATATTTGGGGGGGCAAAGCTGCAGGACGGACTGGAAAACAAGCCGAGGACAGTGCTTTGTTCTCTTCAAGGTAAGGTAGGAGGGAGAGCTGGTGAATTAACCTATCACTCTCCTGTTATCGGCTCAATCGCTGCTAATCTCTGTGCCAACAAACCACAGTCATCAAAGTCCAAGTGCCATCGGTGAATATGTCACAAGGAGATGGCTAAAGCATTCGCCATCTGTATATCTGAGTGTGAATTCACACAGCACTTCATCAGTAAGTCAGTAAAATCATCCTTCCTTCAAACATAGCTCATTTCGGCTGAAATCTAAGACTGAAAAGACATTTTAGCTGAAAATTAATTGGATTTAAAAAAAAAAATAAAAAAAAATAAATATATATATATATATATATATATATATATATATATATATATATATATATATATATATATATAATTATACTAATTATATAAATTATACTAGAGAGAGACAGAGAAAAAGTATTAGTATTAATTATTATATTAATTATTAAATGTATTTATTAATAGTACTAATTATTTTTGCGTATATTTATATGTCAGTATAATTTAATGTTTTTTGTGTTTTAACAAGAAATTTTCATTCATTCATTCATTCATTGTTATCTTATCATCTTATCTTATTTTATTTTACTTTTTTAAAGTTTGGACCAATTATTGAGAGGAGGGTTAAAAATAGGTCAAAAAAATTAATTAATTTTATTAATATATTAATTATGAATATTATTATATAATAATATATTAATTATGAATTTTATAAATACATACTATAATATATAGTGTATTTATTGATAATATTGAACAAAAATGATTATTTAATTATATAATACAATACTACATATAATAGCTATTTTATAAATTATGTATTTATAAAATAAGTATTAATATATAGATTATGAATTAAATATGTGTGTGTGTGTGTGTGTGTTAGAATAACTTAATTTTTTGTGTATATTATGCATGTCAGTATAATTAATAATGTTAATATAATATTTTTTTTTATTAAAATTTAAAAATGAAAATTTTAAAATGTTTTTAAAATATGATTTTGTTTTGTTTGTTTGTTTTTTTTTTTTAAGTTAGGCCCAATTATTGAAAGGAGGTAAGAAATTAACAAATTACAATTTTTAGGTAATATATACTGGACAAAAATAATATTTTAATTATATAATATAATACTACCACATATATATTTAAAATTAAACCAAGAAAGAAAATAAATGAATTACAGTTGTTTTGTCACTGCAAATTGCTATTGAACAGCCCTGTGAACGGCCGGTAGTGTGAACGGCTCTGTGGAAAACAGCTGTCTGTAGACAGTGAGTCAGTTGACCAATAGATTTAACGTGTCAGAGCAGTAAACCAGAAGATGACCGTTGGTTAGGAAGCTAATTATCTTGATAGATGGACAGGGATGTAAATTAGCAGTCATGATTAACAGCACAAACATTAACAAATCACATCACATGCTCTCTTAAACCGATCTGATAAAGACTCTCATGACAGTTTCTCAGTCATTTTCGGCTCCTTACGGTCCTAATTAATTGGCACTAGTACAAAGAATACAGTATCTGACGCATTCTCATTTACACGCACTACCCTGCCGGTCACTTTTTTGTCACTTCCTTTTTTAGTCAGAGACGAGGAAGCTACAGAAACAGAGGCTGTCTCTCAGCGCGAAAATTGTGCATTAACAAAGACTAAAGTGCTAAAAAGGAGGAGAGAGATTCACTGAACCTTTATTCTTTCAGGCATCTTTGTTTAAAGGCCTCCACTGGTGTCCCACGGGCCATCAGCGAGTGGACTGCAGATGCTCTGGCATTAATGAGGCTGGAAAGGATGCTGAATCCTTCATGCGCTGGAGATCATGGGCTGTAGTTCAGTTTTCCAGCTCGATTCTCAGCACCATCAAGGACATGGGCCACTTTTCCTGAAAAAGAGAAGAAATTAATAGGTTTTTTTTATTCTGTCTTGTCAATTCTTCCCTTATAACAAAGCCATCTTCAAATCTGAGATCTTAATAAAGGAGGATATTCATCCAATAATGGTGAATTTGATTTAACAGTGCTTTTAGAGAGGTAATTTAAGTCAATGTCAAGCTAAATTGCCTGATGACTTAATATTTGTTCAGAAGTCTGTTGTTAAAAACTCATGATTCAAGTTCAGAATGTGAAGAAACTTTGAACTTTTCATCATATATCAGCATAAATAGCACAGAGGTTCCCACACCTGGCTCATGCATTTTCCCAAATATACAGTGCCTTGCGGAAATATTCAAACCCCTTAATTTTTTTTCACGGTTTGTTATGTTGCAGCCTTATGCTAAACTGCTTTAAATTACTTTTTTTCCACAACAATCTACACTCCATACACCATATTGACAAAGCAAATAACAGGTTTTTAACATCTTTGCAAATTTATTAAACATAAAAAAACTTAAATGATTCCATTGCATAAGCATTCAAAACCTTATCTGGGACACTTGAAATTTAGCTCAGGAGCATTCATATTGCTTGTAGATGTTACTACACTTCAAGTGAAGTTATCCTGTGGCAAATTCAATTGAATGGGTATGATTTGGAGCGGCACACACATCTTAATAAAAGGTCTAACAGCTGAAAATGCATATCAGAGCAAAAACCAAGCCCTGAGGTCAAAAGAACTGCCTGTAGAGCTCAGAAACAGGTTTGCGTCAAGCCACACATCTGGGGAAGATTTCAGAAAAAATTCTGCTTCATTGAAGGTTCACAGAATCATGTAGCCTTCATTATCCATAATGGAAGACATTTGAAACAACTAGAACTCTTCCTAGAGCTGGCCTCCTGGCCAAACCTGACCAAGAAGCTGATGGTCACTCTAGTTGAGCTCCAGGATCATATATGCAGATGGGAGAAACCTACAGAAGCACAAACATCACTGCAACACTCTACCGATCTGGGCTTTATGCCGGTGTGGGCAGACTCAATCTTCTCCTCAGTGAAGACACACAAAAACACACTTGGAAATTGCAAAAAAGCATCTAAAGGATCCTCAGACTGTGAGAAATAATATTCTCTGGTTTGATGAACCTCAATTCTAAGCATCATGTTTGAAGGAAACCAGGCACTGCTCATAACCTGAAGAGTACCATCCCAAAAGTAATGTGTGCTGATAAGCAGCCTCATGCTGTGGGGCTGTTTTTCAGTGGCAGGGACTGAGGGACTCGTCAGAGTAGAAGAGAAGCTCAATGGACCAAAATATTGAGATAGCCTTAATGAAAACCTAGTCCAGAGCATTCAGAACCTCAGACTGGGCAGAAAGTTTACCTTCCAACAGGACAATGATCCTAAGCACACAGCAAGAGTGGCTTATGGACAACTCTGTGAATGTCCTTGAGTGGCCCAGCCACAGCCTGAGCTTGAAACCAATTAAATATTTCTGGAGAAACCTGAAAATGTGCATCTGCCCCCGTCCAACCTGACAGAGCTTGAGAGGTGAAGAGGCGAGGAGAAGAATGACAGATAATTGCCAAATGCTGATGAGCAAAGCTTGTTGCATCATACCCAAAAAGACTTGAGGCTGTTAAGGTGCTTCAGCTAAGTACTGAGTTAAGGGTATGAATACTTGTGCAATGTACTTATTTCATTTTTTATTTTTTTTTAAATAAATTTACAAAGTTGTGACAATTCTGTTTTTGCTTTGCCATTATGGTGTATGGAATCTAGATTGATGTGGAAAAAAAATGAAGAGGTTTGAATACCTCCGCAAGGCGCTGTAAATATATTCAGCAACTATCTGATGATATAATGTATAATTTAATAAGAGCCGTATTTTTCTAGTACAAAGCCAACGATAATCTGAATATTCTTAACATTAGACTAAAAAACAATTACTTTGAATCAATTTTCACTCAGAAATTGCTAATAAACTTCACAAAGAATTACAAAAAACCAAAGTAGCATTAAATTAAACATGAAATTTTGAAATATAGAGTATTTTTATGTAAAACAATACTTCAAAAATCTTCATTTACAACTTCAAAAAACATTGGTGTAAACTCACACTAAATTCACCTAAAACAAGTATATAACAATCAAAAACTAATAACTTAACGACACCTAGTAACTTCTTTAATCTTTAACTGATTTGAATCATCCAAATGAACCACTAGAATGAATGAGACTGCTGAATCACTTGCTTTTAGTTCATTGACAAGTTACCTTCACCTTCTCATCTTCCTCTATTAGCCACTTGATCTGCTTTCTGCTCAGCTTGAGCTCACACACGAGCAACTCTGGGTTCTGTGAGGCGTTTATTATTTCAGATCTCACCAGTTATGCACAGGAGAGATATTGCACTCGCGTACAACATTAGTAGCTGCACTCCATTTCAGGTGTTGAATATTTCATGGCCCACAATATAAGAAACTCTCCTGGTTAAAAATCAGCATGCACCTGTAAAATGAGAGGTGGGAGCCAGATCTCAACTCATATACTGTAATCTGATTCATAATTCATGGATGTAGTTCCCTCCACGCTCCCGAGATAGGAGACACCTGTCAAGACTGTGACTTTATGGATATGAAACGGATTTTATGGTTATAATGAAATGTATGAGAAATTATTTATGTCACTATTTGTATACGCTAATGCAGGTTTTATGCTTACAGAAAGCTTGATTTAATCAGAAAACTGATCTGGATATTTGTTTTTGTAAAAATATATTATATGTGATTGCTCCTTTGAACAATTTATTTATACTTTAGCAAGCTGAAAGAGGGCATTTGTATCAGCATGGAAATGTATTTCACAGCAGTAAATTGTCAGTCAGCTTTCTTTTATAACAGTAATTCTTTTATTTTTAAGTAGTTTTTCCATCTTGCCTGTATTTTGTCATCAACATACAAGGTTTTTCCACCTTTATCTTTTACTAGCTTTGCTTGGTGGATGTCTGAGGAGTTCTTATTTCTTATTTTAGCTATTCGTATGGCCCTCTTTTGCCCTTCAGGTGAATCCAGGCTATTGTGCAGATCTTTGTATGCTTCACATTTTGCTTTGGTCACAGCTCTCCTCGCAGTTTTGTTTGCTTCTTTATATGCTTTGATGGTGTCATCATTCTTCCACCACCATGTCTCTTTACCCTCTTTTGCTTTTCCTGATGTTTCTCCAAGGATTTCCTTTCCAGTTTTCCTAATAGTCTTACTCACTGTTGCCCAATCTCTCTCTGTGCTTTCGAGCTTTTCTTTTATTGTTGTCACAAACTTCTCCTTAGTTTCTTTCTGTGTGAGTTTCCACCATTTAGTTTTCTGTATTGCCATATGTATTGGGTATCTCAGACATTTTATTTGTGTCTTGCACACTACTGGTTTGCGTTGTGTTGCCACAGCCTCACTTGGTAGATCACTGCAGTCTGTTGCTAGCTTCATCATGTTTTTCCTGCATAGTATATAGTCAACTTGTGTGTGTTTCTTCCACCACTTGAGTAAGTCATCTTTCTTGAGTTTTGTTTTTGGAAAAAGGTATTGACGATGATCAGACTTCCAGCCATAGCAAAGTTGATTATAGAATTTCCTTCTTCGTTTCTCCTCCCATAACCATGCTTGCCCATGCATTCACTTGTGCTTGCACTGTCTTCTCCAACATGCCCGTTGAAGTCTCCTGCGATCCATAGCTGTTCAGTGTCTGGTATGTCCAGGGCTCGAATTGAGGGGGGATGCGGGGGGATGGCATCCCCCTGGTCGAAAAAAAATGACAAAAAGCATCCCTCTGTAAAACCACCATACCCCCTTACCATCCCCTTTGGATTATTAATTTTGTGTATTACGTAAAACGTATCATGCACATGAAATGTTAAAATTCTCTACGTATGATCATTTACAAACTAAATAACGGCGATTGGACGATCAGAACTTGGTACTGTAACAAACTGCGCACAAGCAGAAGCAATTTCGCTGTTTTTCGCGCAAAATGGTCAAGCGCAACTTTTGAAGTTCTTATAAAAGAAGACAACAGAAGGTATGATTTTTCCTTGATTAGAATTTAAAGACATTCTCCTAACATAATGTATGTGTGACTGTGAGGGACTGAGAGACGATAGGAGAGCTGACATTATCCAATTTTCAGAAAGAAAAGAAAAAAAAAATGAAACAAAAAACAACACGTCTTGAGAGTCCAAAAGCATTCACTGCACGATGAAGCCCATTAGAATACAGTTAGAATGCCCTTATAATTCCAGCAATGAAACAAAAAATAACCAAGTATGAGTTTTTACGTTTTTATATTCATTGCACAAGCAATGTACTTTCTGTATATCAGCACGTGCGCGAGGCCGCAAGCACAAACGTGCTATTAGATTTATACAACAGTGCATAGCAACATGGTGTTTCATTCCGTGAACAAATTAATCAGTTTTTGAACGAATCGAGTAAGCCAGTGATTCAATGGTCCATTCAGATGGTCTCACTTCTTTCGTTCCAATTGAATCAGCCGTTTTGAACAAATCGATTGATATGAATGATTCAGGAAGTCATTTATTAAAACAGGGACTTGCTGCCACCTACTGGCGGTTTTATTGTCTATATTTATTCATCAATGACAGTCCTAAACCAGCAAAGATGCCAGCACAAAAAAAAATTCAGCAAAATATTGTTTAATTATCAATATTGACCAAAATTCCAAAATTTTTGGCCCCAGAAGGAAAAAAACAAACAAACTTATAAATAACAGTTCATTTAATAAGGCTAATTTTTCATTAAATAGAAACCTTTTTTTAAAATGAGACCAATTTTGTAATCATTGTGTAAATTAGCCACAAGACCCCCCCTCCCCCTTTATCCATACCCATTCTTGAATCCACTTTTCACAACTTACGACAGTCTGGCTGCGCGTCGTTTACAGAGTACGCCCTAGCAATATTCGAACTTGGATAGGATAGCATCATAATGTTAGTTTGGCCAGATTTTATGTCCGGATGCCCTTCCTGCTGTCAACCCTCCTCATTTATCCAGGCTTGGGACTAGCATAGGGTTCCAGTGGATTCTGGCCCCTATGAGTTTTTCTTACTAACTAAATAAATACACTAATTAATTAATTCTTTTTTTTTTAATCACTAAATCACTGTTGGAGTTATGCTTTAAAAAAAAAAAAAAAAAAAAATTTACATTTAAGATGTATTCTCAGAAAACAAATATATCATACAATTTTGCTTCTCACGTAAATTGATCTTGTTTTAAGGATGTTAAGATGCTGGAAAACAAGAAATACTGATTAGGAAAATTATTATTATTATTATTATTATTTATTTTTAATTTTATTTTTTGTATTTATTGTTTTAGTTCATCGGACAACAGAGGAAAACCAGTACCTGTTAACCGGTGCTCACAAAAAACAGTAGATAATGAGTTTGGTTATCGTCACAAAAGAGCTCAGGTGCTGCTCACAACTGCCTGAAACAAGAGTGACAAGCAGAATTTATTCAATGAACACTTGACAAGCACAAGCTATGCAAGAAATGAGATGGAGAACAATAAAAGGCAGGAATGTCAAGCCGCTTTCCGTAACGTCATTTCGAGGAAATAAAACAGGTCAGAGGGTGAAAGCCCAGACGAAGACAGCTGGAACATTGAGAAACTTTCCGCGAGATGCTTTTCACGATGAGACAGGACAGGAATGTGAGGTGAGGTTAAACAAAATCTGCGAAGGCATATCAAACGGATCCCTGCACGTCTCTACACACATTATTTCTGTCTCATCAAATGACACACTTGATTTTTTTAGCTACACTCGCTATCCAAAAGGCCAGCAAAGTGTTTAAGGGACCAGAACTGAAATGTCCAACTATTACCTGCTCTGCTGGACTTGGCGTGGCTTTCAACAGCTCGCCGCTCCTGTAGAGGGTCCCGTTTCTGCCAGTCAGAAAATAATGGCTATTTTCACTCTCTCGCATTTAGTCGATTTTTCTAAAAGTCTAAAAGTCTTAAAATGTGATTCAAATTACAGCTTCTTGATGCATTAAAAGTTTGTGAAATTGTGCCTCCCATTATAGAAGTTTTCTCAAGAGTGTTGAAAAGGGCAAAAGAACGTCTCGGTTACGTATGTAACCCTCGTTCACTGAAGGAGGGAACGGAGACGTCACGTCGGATGACCGACGAAATTGGGATCTCGCCAGAGAGACCAATCCACTTCGAGTGTAACTAAACGAGCCAATGGACATTGGCATGCGATTATTGCATCCAGCTGCCGCTGATCACAGCGTGAGCATAAGAGGCGGCTGGTGCACCGCATTAATTCATGCTTTCGCTGAGGAGCCGAGTCAGTGACCCGGCAGCTCAGCGGTGGTACAGCGACTGTGGCGACGGGACGTGACGTGACCTTTCAGTCTGTCACTCCGAGTCACGTCGGATGACCAACGAAATTGGGATCCCAACAAAAGTGCCACAGGAGCTGCCCCTTCCAGTGCCCTGTGTAGGCCTCCTGATCCTTCCTATAAGGCAGACGATAGGACCGGGCTCTACACAGAGAAGGTCAACTACTGTTGTTCCTTGAGCAACCTAAACAGTAGGACTAGGATAACACTGGGAAGTGTGCCCTTCCACTTAGAAGAGGCACACTGCGGAGACAGCTCCTCCCAGAGGGGGTTAAGTGACATTCAGACGTGAAATAACCCCGTAAGTCTCTGAGATGGCTTAGGCTGCATCATTAGAGACGGCAGAACGTGGTTCTACGTGGAACGCAGAACGTGGCTCTAATAAGCATACCGTGAAATACACATATGGGATCCCGGTAGGGTCTCTCATATGGGCACTAGCCTCGCACCAGATTTCAAGAATTCATTGGCTGGAAGGCCTGGCGCCGGATGCTCCGCCACGTCCAGACCGGAGAAAACAGGTCTACCTGAGCAACTCCGAACAGACTCCAAATCAGTTGAACCACCTGGGGATGGAGTCTCCACTCCCCAGGAAGTGCCGCTCGAGACAGCTCGTCAGTCACCTGATTGAACACTCCTGGGATGTGGATGGCACGAAGGGACCTCAGATGCTTCTGACTCCAGAGGAGGAGGTGGCGGGCGAGTTGCGACATGCGACGGGAACGTAAACCGCCTTGCCGGTTGATATACACAACGGTCGCAGTGTTGTCCGTACAGACCAGAACGTCCCTGCCCCGAAGGCGCCCTATGAAGTGGCTCAGGGCTAGGCGTACTGCCAGCAACTCGAGGCAATTGATATGCCAAAGCAGTTGGGGACCCGTTCAAACCCCTGACACTGCGTGCCCGTTGTACGTGGCGCCCCAGCCGGTGGCCGAGGCATCCGTGAATACCACAGCATGCCTGGATACCTGCTCCAGGGCCACTCCTGCCCGAAGGAACAAAGGATCTGACCACGAGCTGAAGATTTTGCGTCAGGCCGGTGTAATCTGAACCCGGTGAGTACCGCGATTCCACGCCCACCTCGGGATTCGGCCATGAAGCCAGTGCTGAAGCGGTCTCATATGGAGCAGACCGAGCGGAACTATGGCCGCAGCTGCAGCCATATGCCCCAGGAGCCTCTGAAAGAGTTTCAGTGGGACCGCTGCCCTGCCTGATAAAGTCACCGACTGAGCACGTTCCTGGGTGAGGCGTGCTGTCTGGTTGACCGAATCCAACTCCATG
Organism: Spinibarbus caldwelli; assembly: GCA_039654775.1. NCBI lineage: Eukaryota > Metazoa > Chordata > Actinopteri > Cypriniformes > Cyprinidae > Spinibarbus > Spinibarbus caldwelli. Next base: position 4,245,372 of record CM077239.1, read on the forward strand.
CCGAGAAAAGAGATCCTCTGCATGGTCCTTTGCTCTTTTCCCAATTGACCCGAAGGCCCAACTGGCTGAGGTGCCTGAGCACCAAGTCCCTGTGTGCGCACAACTGCTCTCAAGACTGTGCGAGTATGAGCCTGTCGTCGAGGTAGTTTGAGGATGCGCACGCCCCGTTCTCTCAGGGGAACAAGGGCTGCCTCTGCGACTTTGGTGAAGACGCGAGGCGAAAGTGACAGCCCGAAGGGCAGGACCTTATACTGATTTGCCCTACCCTCGAACGCGAATTGCAGGAAAGGCCTGTGTCATGGAAGAATCGAGACATGAAAGTACGCGTCCTTCAGGTCGATCGCTGCAAACCAATCTAGGGGACGGATACACCCAAAATTGCTTTTCTGCGTCAACATCTTGAACGGCATCTTGTGAAGTGCATGGTTCAAAACTCGCAGATCCAAGATTGGTCGTAACCCACCGCTTTTCTTGGGCACAATGAAGTAAGGGCTGTAAAACCCCGACCTCATATCGGCTGGAGGGACCGGCTCTATCGCATCCTTCGCCAGCAGGACTGCAATTTCCACGCACAAGACAGGGCATCGACGGCCTTGACTGAAGTGAGCCGGATGCCCCTGAACTTGGGGGGACACCGGCGAACTGAATCGCGTAGCCGAGTCTGATGGTCCGCAGGAACCCCCGAGACGGACTGGGGAGCACTAGCCAGGCTCCGAGAGACCGTACCAGTGGGACCAACGGGGCCACCGACGTACCCGTGATGGGGCAGCGAGGTGGAACACAGGGACTGGCCCCCGGGGCCTGTGACGGCCTGGCCTGTGACGGCGGGGGGCGGGGTCTGGGTGTGTAGTGTAACACTCACCTGATTCCTCCTCGTGTGGGAGGAGACACAGGAACCCGGCTTGAGGCTTGTGACAGCCTGGCGTGTGATGACTTGAAGCGGTTCTCAGCAGCCCAGAAGCAGACTGAGGCGATCAAACACATAATGCGCCGGAGGAAACCTGCTTCTTCCACTCCAGCCGCAGCCCCTCAGCCTGTTCGTCGCAGTGGGCGCCCCCCTGCGGCCACGCCCACTCCCGCGCAGCCGCAGCAGCCTTCCACCAGGCAGCGTCGTGGAGCCGGTCGCAGGCAGGCAGGAACAAAATGAAACAAAAGATTCTCCACCCGGCCCTCCTCCGGGGGAGGGAGTGTTGCAGTCACCATCTCCCGACGAGCAGTCTTCTCCATCTCTGGGTTGCCCATCCCAGGGCCTCTTGCACTTGCGCTTGCCGCCAGGTTTGGAAGGGGGCCTGGATGGGCTGGGCATCCTGCCTGCGACCGGCTCCACAACGCTGCCTGGTGGAAGGCTGCTGGGGCTGCGCGGGAGCGGGGGCGACCGCAGGGGGGCGCCCACGGCGACGAACAGGCTGAGGAGCTGCGGCCGGAGTGGAAGAAGCAGGTTTCCATTGTCCATTGGCTCATTTAGTTACACTCGAACTGGATTGGTCTCTCTGGCGAGATCCCAATTTCGTCGGTCATCTGACGTGACTCGGAGTGACCGACTGAAAGGGGAACTTATTCTACAAGATGTCATTCAAAATAGAGTCAAAAACGTATTTCAACCAATTAATGAGGATTGCACACTGACTCTAAGGTCTGAAATAGGCCTACATGTGAAGCGCTTCACACATGCATGATTTCTCAAGAGCACTAACCATGAAGCCGTACAATAAAATGCTTTATCCATTAATATTCTCATAAACAAACATCAGAGAAACGGCAATATGGCTAAATAAACAGCAATAAATTACTGTCCTTCTTGGAAATAAATTTCCACAAACTGTCTGAAAATGTGTGTATATATATATATATATATATATATATATATATATATATATATATATATATATATATAAACTGTAAAAAAGTAAGAGAAAATATTCTAAAACAAAATTTGAGAAGCAAATATCAATAAGATATATCTTACATTTATTTGTCTTACCTCAACATTTTTTCAAACATTAAATACAAAAACATCACTAAAGCCTGATTTATGTTTAGAATAAGAAGACAAATCAATTTGTCAATGGGAATAAACCTTGTTTTAACAAAAGCAAGACAAAAGCAGACATGCAATATTTATAAAGTCTAAGTTTTTATCCCTCCTTACCACAGTAAGTGCTACTTTCTTAGATCATTACTATGGCAAAAAAAAAAAAAACAAGTAGATTTGTAAGATTAAATGGATATCCATTGGATTTTGCATGCATTTGCCTAAACCCTGCAGGCAGTCAATGCTAAAGGTCAAGATTTGAAAGCAAATCGGACTTAAGTGCAATGTGAACAAAAACATCCATGTAATAAATATTTATGTGAACCGCCTCTTAGGCTGATGATACACGGGGCAACTTTTTGAGCAATTTTGCTGGGCAGCTTTTTTAAGCAATGCTGCTTGGGCACTTTCCCACTGAGAATGGATAACAAATTTCTATTTGGATATTTTAAATCAGTCGTGGGCTCTGTGTCTCACCTGGTTGCCAGTTGATGGCAACATTTCCCAAAGTTGCCCGGCAACATTGCTCAAAAAGTTGCCCAGTGTACCATCAGCTTTAGGCTCTATTCTAAACCCTAGTGAGTCATCTACATAGACAGCTACTTCTAAGGCAGCATCCTGGTCAAAATGGAATCTCCTAAGAGGCTGATTTGAAATGCTCTCAGTGTTTCCTCTAGGATTTTTTCCAGCTGTGGTGGCAGGACTATTTCCCATAAACCACGCCCCCTCCCCACCCAAGAATCACGTGCACTCAGAATTGAATTTATTTTAACTAAAAAAGACAAGTAAATAATAAAATAAGAACAAATGAATTAATAACAATCATTAGCACAAACAAAAACAATAACAAGATACAAATTAAATTAACAGTACTTTTTTTTTCAGTTAGGTCTAACTATAATATATAGGTACTGAATTACTAGAGACACTGAATAATCTATTCAACTGTAAAATAACACTGGATAGTATTCACTGTATGAATAGACAGTAATGACAGACAGCAGCAGGTTTATTTAGGCTACTATCTCTTTAAGACCTCATGCAGGGATCTGTTACACAGGGCTCTATGCTTATTTTTCTTTTTAGGAGCTCTTGTCCTCCTAATTAAAAAAAAAAAAAAAAAAAAAAAAATTAGGAGCACCTTCTGATCAATAATCAAAAATTCTGATCAAAAAATTAGCCTTCCTAATATGATGTGATATTTGACTCCGTGATTTACAGGAGCATTTTCTTTTTACCTTTGTAATGACATTTTTCTAATTTTATTAAATGTATGTCATCTTCTATGTCAAATTCAGAAATTTATAAGCTTTTTAAAATTTCTAATTAAAAAAATGTAATAAGTAGAATAAGACAAGTTATCATCATATGAAATTTGTATAAAAAATTAATTTGTACTGCAGAGATGGCACAGAAGAACACAAAAGTGGCTTGTAGGGACATTTTCAGACGTTTAATGAGGCTCAGAGGTGGCATGAGTGAAATTAAATTCATAACTTCATATTGAGATTAATGTTTTAAATATAACATTTTGAATACAGAAATATTAAAGGGTTAGTTCACCCCAAAATGAAAATTATGTCATTAATTATTCACCCTCAGGTCATTCCAAACCCGTAAGACCTTCGTTCATCTTTGGAACACAAATTAAGATATTTTTGATTAAATCGGAGAGCTATCTGACCCTCCATAGAGGAGGGTCAGATAGCTTCAGTTTTGCGACGCTACGAGAACACTTTTTTTTTGCGAAAAGAAAACAAAAATAACAATTTACTCAACCATTCTTCTCCCTCAAGTTACGTCTTCCGCCATTTTAGAGAGTATCACAATACATACGCATGCTTTCCTCTAAGCATAAACGCTTATTACGCAGATTATACATTCATGCACGCTTTCCCCCCGAACGTAAATAATGCTGATAACGTCAAATACGTTCTTGGGTACTCTCCAAAATGGTGGAAGACGTAACTTGAGGGAGAAGAATGGTTGAGTAAATTGTTATTTTTGTTTTCTTTTCGCAAAAAAAGTACTCTCGTAGCGTCACAAAACTGAAGCTGAGCCAATGATGTCACATGGACTGTTTTACTGATGTATTTACTACGTTTCTGGACCTAGGATCATTTCAGTTGCATTGCTGTCTATGGAGGGTCGGATAGCTCTCAGATTTAATCAAAAATATCTTAATTTGTGTTCCGAAGATGAACACAAAGGTCTTACGGGTTTGGAACGACATGAGGGTGAGTAATTAGTGGTTAAAATTCGAGTAGTAGTTGGGTTAAAATTCGTCAGCAGGTGGCGGCAAGTCACTGATTTTATCACTGAATCATTCATTCAGTTGATTCGTTCGAACATCTGATTCATTCAAGAATGAAGCAAGTGACTGTTTATGAATGGGGAATCATGAATCACTGACTCACTAGATTCGTTCAAAAACACACTTTCATTCATAAATGAAACCGCCGTGTTTCCTTGGAGATGCGCAGCAGCTGAGCTGTTACTTTTTTTGGAACTATTTTCCTTGATGAAATGGAGCAAAATCAGGCAGTAGGGTTATAGTCAGACAGCGACTTAATATTAACTTCTTGTTTACTGAACTGTTATTAAACTGAACTGTCTATTAAATCAATATCACATTTGCAAACTCCCTTAATAATTATTAAAAGCTGTGAGTGACAGTTAGTCCAATTAGTTCATCGCGATCTGTGGAGGCGGAGAGTGCGCGAGTTCTCTTTCACTTTAAGCAAGACTCAAAAGCACGTGCAAATGATACATTGCGTCATCTGCCATTGCGTTATTAGCGCAGAACCTTTGGGAATGAGTAGAATTATTATAAAACGGATAGTTCCGTTCCTTGACTCTGACTGGTTGAGCCACGTTCGAAGACGTTGTAAATTACACTACAAACCTACACCTTTGTTTACTTTGTGTGTTGCTTGGCAACAACTTTGTTCCAGCCACAACTATTTCTGAGGAACTACATTGTTTGGTGGAAGAATAAGGTTTTTATTAATATCTTTACACTTATTTTCTCTGTTTTATTTTGTGAAACCTTACTAAGTATATGGAATAACCATTTTATAAAAGCACAGTGAATTTATAACAGCTAAGGGGGTTTTAGGCACTGCTTCGCGTCGTACCTAACACCCCTTAGCTGTTATAAATTCACTGTAAACCATGGCTTCTTGGGGTTTATTGCTTTATTAACAGCCGCAATCCCACGCCGGAATTCAAGTTCTGCTCTGTGTTCTCTGCTAATTACCCGACTGTGAATGATGTGAGCGGCGTCACTATGATGCCCCTGAGAAACTGCAGCCGTGGTGGGGATGATTTTTGGTGCCCGCCACGGCAGAATGAATGTAGCGAAAACACTGGCTCTACATGTGCAGCAAATCCATTAACGGTCCCTAACGTGAAGCGCACAGGAGACTCCACTAATGCTCACAGATATGTATGTCATTACTAAGCTAATGATGCAATACACTAATAAGCACAAAATTGCATAGCACACAAATATTGGGTATTAAGTACTCAATTTTTAAACAGATGGAGCAATTTGTAATATTGGGGTTTAATGCAATGAATTCTGGGATTGCATTATCTATGAAGGATGCATTTGGGCCAAACACAACCAGGTTAACACGTAGAACACAATGTATGATGCCTAAAAATGCTGATCATGTAGGGAGCTCACTAGAGTTTGGAACAAGGCCGCAGAGACTTGTTAACATTATCACACAGACATGAACAGCAGACCTTGGAAGGACACGGCGAGAGAGCGCAGGAACCCAGGAGTGTTTTTTGATGTGAAAGCCCTTTGGAATACTTCCAGATAACCAAAGCACTCACACACAAACCAGAAAGAGATGTGTCTTCGTCTTAAAGGGCTCGTAATCTCTGGCTCACTGCGGTATCAGTGTGTACAAGTGGCTGTGAGTCATAGATGCACAGCTTTAAGATTACTAGTCTAAAGAAGCCGTAGGAAGTGCTGTACTCTTTAGAGAGAGCATCAGAGATAGCGCAGCATCTGTCAAAGCTTCAACGTGTCTACAGTGCACTACAAGAGATTTAAAAAAAAAATACATATTTTTAAAAAGTGTTTAACATTTAAAAATTGAGAGCTTATTTAAATAAAAAAAAAATAAAATTACATTATAAATCAAACAAGCAAATTAATTTTGAGTAAAATGTCAAAAGTTTATATATATATATATATATATATATATATATATATATATATATATATATATATATAAATAAAAGTTTATATATTATATATAAACTAAAATAAAGCTGATTTAGTGTTTTTTAAAAGCTGCCTGTGACTTAAATTCACACATAAAGCTCATTCATTTTTATGCAAGAAAAATGAATAAGAGGGGAAAAAAATGTCAAAACAATATTCTGCTTGTCAAACTGGTGGTGAATGTGAATGATTGCTCGTCACTACATTTCTTTTTAATGGCGATTGACTTTTGATTAGGCCGTTCAGAAAAGCACCTCTCTCTGAGGTGTAACATAGCAGTCTCACAGAATCCAGCATCCAATGCCGCTGCCAAGCAACACTAAAACCCTGAAACTCTCCGTTCACACATTCTTCCTTTCTCACACATGCACATACAGTGAGTCAAGCTCTTACGGACTGTGCCAGCCTACATGGCATGGCCTTTTCCTGGAATCTCACCCAGGCTGAATTAGGTCTCTTAATTAAAATCTCTCAGCAGTGGCTCCAAGTGCTCTGAGTTCTCAGTTGGAGGGCTATGATCTAAACCAGTGGCTCTCAGCTGGTGGGTTGCTGGTTTTCTGGTGCTAAACAATGAAAACTGCAACTAAACATTTAATCATGTATACTTAGGAGGACAACAAAACAAAAGGCTTATCAACTTTTAACAAGAGGAGAAAAGGATTACCATTTCTTTTGTTGATACCAAAGCCTGTGAGCCCAATCAAAATCTATGGCAAATTCATATTTCACTTGGTAAAACTACAATCTAAAAAATGCTGGGTTGTTTCAACCCAATTTTGGGTCAAACACGGACTAGGCTAATTGTTGGGTTAAAAAATGTTATTTAAAAATTTAACCCAACAGTTGGGTTAGTCCATATTTGACCCAAAGTTGGTTTGAAACAACCCAGCATATAGTCAAACAAGGCAAGCCAACACAGATAGGTTTTGCGACAGGAAAACTATACAAGGCAAAAAATTAAGGCACACTTTCAACAAAAACACTGTATGTATGGTTTATTATCAAAACATAAACAGTTACTGTCGCTATTTAAACTCGTTTTATCTTTAAGATAACAGCTCTCAAAGACAGTAAGTGAGCAATGGCAACAGATTGCGATTAAAAAAAAAAAAAAAAAAAGATTGAGCCCCGAAAACCATCGTTCAAACACTTAAATAAAACTATCAAAATTCAAAAGATTAAAAAACTGTCAATTTTGTAGTTAATTTAAGCAACAACAACAAAAACTAGCAAGAGCATTGCTGTTGTTCCAAACGGTTAAAAACACATAAAAAAAAGATTGCGAGTTTGATATTAATTGTAGTTCCATAAATAAGAGTTAATACTGTGTGACTTACCTAATATTTCCAAATACTGTGTGTATTTTTGCTTAGCCAACGAAAACAGTTCCAAACAAAGCCATAATAAAACCCACATCAAGCCTCTCAGTGCATTACAACAGCAAACGTTTACTTCCCCGGTGAATCACTGTTTGAACGAATCTGTTGAATGAATGATTCAGTGATTCATTCACAAATCAGTTACATGTTTGGTTCCTGGATGATTCAGTGTGTTTGAACGAATCAGTTAAATTAATGATTCAAAGACCCACTCATAAAGGCTTGTTTTGGTCCTGAGTGAATCAAGGTTTTAGAAAGAATCGATTGAATTAAAGAATCAATGAATCATGAAGACAGTCACTTATCGCCACCTACTGGCTTTGTAACCTGCAAAAATAGTAGGCTAATGGAAAAATCCCCAAAAACAAGTGTTGAATAAAACAATATAAAAACATTTCAATGTTTTAATGACATTTTTGTTCACTCCAACAAACAAATACCTGCACTTTATGTTCAATGTGAAATCTGCATCCTGAAGCCAAACCAGATGAGAACCACTGTCATTACTGTACTCTACCTGCCTCTGAACAACCCCTCACATCGGCTGAAAGAGTTTTGGTTTTGAGGGTAAACCATCTGTGGTTATTTATAATTGAATGAGTGGTGAAAGTGGTGTGGAGGCGAGAAGAATCAAAGGGTTTGCAGGAGTTGCACTACGGACCGTGCATACTTCAGTCAATAGCACTTTACGAGTGAAAGCGAATCAATGAGCCACAGAGGTAATGCAATCCAAGGCCCTTTCCTGAGAAGATGGACAGATGACTGAAAGAGTAAAGCATGCTGCCTTCATGCGGTAAGAGCTGTAGCGCAGAGGGAAATGTATGTGCATGGGGGTGTATTGAATAGAGAAGGTGGTGCAGATGGATGATATTCAAGGTTTGACTTTGAGAGCGCTGTATGGAATCCACTTTATGCCAAAGTATAAGATGACAGGAAAAGAGCTCAGGTTGTATATTTGCTGTGTGTAAGAGCAAGAGTGTACTGAAATCAGGATGCTAAAAAGCTTTCAACGCATTGAAAATTGATGTCTGCTACCAATTTTAAAACACTTATGTAATGTGATGCATTTTTAAGAGAAACAGGATATTTGACTCACAAAAAAAAAAAAAAAAAAAAAAAAAGTAAGGTGGGATTGAATTTTGTCCACTGGGAATTGATTGGATTGTGAAATTGGATGTTAGGTACCAGAATTAGACAGACCAGAATGAAAGTTTGGTAAAAGTTATTTAGCTACTGGTCAAGACAATAGCAATGTCTTTTTATTTTAAAGAATTCAATAAATAAATAATTGAATTTAAATGGTTTTAGGGAAATAAAGAAAAAGAAATAAGGATATATGAACAGTTAATGAACAAGATTTTTTTTCTGTAAAGTAATCATTTTTTGCAATGTTTGCATTTTTATTTAAAAAATCCACACATTTAATCTTATTTGTATGACTCATATATATTCTGCTCACATTGAATTATTCATTTGGCTACACGAATCAAGTAATTGACTATATTTTCAATTCAAAACAGGAAAATTTGTCCAAAAAAAAAAAAAAAAGGTTGAGAAGTCTGTACCACTGGATATTACTGTTGGTTGTTTAATATTTCTGTTGTCGAATAGTAAATGTTTAGTTACTTACATGGTACCTTGCACTCTTTCACCTTCTTTGTCCAGCTTAAAAATGTAACAAAACTTTTCGTCAAAAAATATCATCAAATATCAAATAGTGAGGGGATATGGATAATAATTTCTAATAATAAGAATAATTTCTAATTATTGGGGGGCCCTCAATGTTTAGGGTGGTTACAGCCCTGCTATCGGTTAACATTATCCAATGGCCTATGCAGTCTAAGGGTTCATTTAAGCAACAACAATGTACTAGAAATGGAGATTACTTCCCTGTGTTTTTGAATTATTTTGTGTAAAGACGACATTGTCAAAACAGTCCCTGTTCACACAGATCTACGAAAGTGACTAAAAACTCTGTATTACTCATGCCAGGTCAGTAGGTGGTGATGTCCTTCTGTAAAGAAACACTACGCACATGCGCACATACCTACAGATTGAACACGTAATAAGCATGTGCATGACATCACTGCTGTTTTTGTAGTTTACATGGTATCGTTTTCAGAAACTTGCAAAACTATTTTCAAAAGTTTGCATTTTCAGGCCCCAAAATGCCATTTCTGTGTAAGTGAATGACCAAAATGCATAAGTTGAAAACAGTTCACGTAAACGCCCCTAAATGACATCAGCAGAAAAGTGGGCAGATCAAGTTTTGATTGTAAATCCAAACAATTTAGTATTCGGAATAACATCCACAATAAGACCAGTAATTTGCATTAAGAAAGTAAACAAGGTTGATTTTGATTTCACGTTGACTATAATCTCAAAAGTGTGTAATGGTGTATTCACTACAGTTTTTGGTACGATCTCAAGTCCAAGTGACATTGCAGTTCGGTTCATTTGGCTGGCGTCAAAGTGGCGTTTCCTGTTTGTTTTTAAACATAAACCAGGTGTGACACTTTGTCAAAGTACGGCTGTTCAGTGGGGCTTTTTTTGCATCGGTGGGTCTGAACCCATCACAGCAGGCCACATGGCGGCCCCATAAGTGAAGGTGATTAATGACACCTTTTAATTTTCATTGTTCATGTCATCCCTAACCAAACATTGGCATTACATGCACTAAAAATGTCAGCAGTGACCCTTTACTAAACAGCTCTGTGTATGTTACAGAAGGGCACTCAAAAGTGGCCCCTGAACGAAATTGATTTCATTCCCGAGAAGCACTGGAAAGGAAAGGAACGAGTGCAGAAAGAAGGGTCCTTTAGTGCCAACGTCGCAGAACGCCTGAGCAGCAAAAAGTGGCGCAAGGCTTGTAGATTCAATTAACTGAACTGAATTAAACTTTGCCTTTTTGATACCACAGAACCTTCTTCTGATGCCCCTGGAGTTTTTAATTAGATTTCCTCTCTCCTTCAGGCCTCTTATAGTGAACTGCTTTCTGATGGATTTTGGATGGAAGAGGCGGATGGGAGTTCTGTCAAGAGCCCTACACTCTCCAAAACTGCCAATCAAAGCCACACATAACCAGACCGTTCAGAAATGCTACGTGAGCATTAAAAATCGGAGAAGACCATCCGATGTGAGGCACTTTCATGTATTTCAAACTACATTTTTTAAAGGAAAAGTGAGTGGTGCTTGCACATGCAAAACTTTTAGCTTACTTAGTCCAAGTCAAAAGAGTCCACTTCTAAGTCTCTGTGATACTCTGGTCTGTAGAAATGGCTTCAAAATGTGAGAAAAGAAAACGAGTTACTAGTGGCACTGCACTCTTTACTCAGCTGACATAAAATAACGTATGAAAGATGCCAGTGAAAGATATCTAAATGTGTTTAGCGCCGTGTTGAGACATGGGTGCTGGAGAGATAAGGGTCACTGTCTAAAATAACAAGGCCTGTGTGTTAAGGCTCGCGGTCAACTCTTTTAACACCCAGTTTGCTGTGGAGGACGTTGGGTCACAGATCTTGTCAAGCATATAAAGACATAAAGCCACATGCAGGAACATCCTGATGAGACAACAACATCCGGAAACTCAAAGTTGCGATACCACCTACTGATTCCTGACGTATGCCAGATTTCACATATACAGTGAGGTCCAAAAGTTTAAAATTTAGGGACCAAACATCTAGAAATATAAAGTTTTAGATTTTGATAAGCGAAAAAGATGTAAAATAAATAATAGTTTATATTATATACTTTATATAGGTTACAAACCAATTAGTAAATTAGAAGTAAATTAGAAAGAAATGAGAAGGAAATATGAATGTCAATGTTCAAATTAAATTCAAATCACTGAAAATTTAATGCTGATTATAAAATTTGTAATGAATAGATTTGTATTTGTACACCTTTTTGGAACTTGTGGCACGTGAAATTAAAAACAATTTTTCCATGGACATTTCTGCAGTCTTTGCCTTTTTTGCTGTTTGTTTAGCCACTGCATCGATCATCCTACCACAAATGGTGTCAGAAGTGGGATTTGGAGTCCTTGTGGTAGGATGATCGATGCAGTGGCTAAACAAACAGCAAAAAAGGCAAAGACTGCAGAAATGTCCATGGAAAAATTGTTTTTAATTCCATGTGCCACAAGTTCCAAAAAGGTGTAACAAGGACCATAGCAAAATGTCCATTGTAAATAAAGAATTTACTCAGAGAAAAAGAAACTAACAAAAGAAACTGTTCAAAACACAACTCAATACATAACAAAAATAGGATACACGGTTGGCTACTGGTATTGGGTGAGCTCTGGTACTCCTTTGAGGATCTACCTGCTCTCTAGTAGTCATCATGAAGTCTGTCACTTGCCTCTTCTGCTGCTGGTTACTCCACAAGGACTCCAAATCCCACTTCTGACACCATTTGTGGTACTTGCTAGGACATGGACAGATCAGACCACAAGTGGAAAAGCTCAAGGCTATTCAAAACATTACTCGCCCTCAAACTAAAAAGCAGGTGAGGTCCTTTCTTGGTCTAATTGGCTGGTATCTATGATTTATTCCCCATTTCGCATCACTAGCTACTCCATTGACTAATTTGACCAAGAAGAGTCCTGCTAAATTCTGTTGGACCAATGAGTGTGAAGAAGCCTTCAATTCTCTTAAAGACTTGTTATGCCATGAACCAGTGTTGCAGAGTACTGATTTCTCTAAGAGATTTATTGCACAGGTGGACGCATCCAATGTTTGGCTGGGAGCAGTACTAGCCCAAGGAGACACGTATGATGAAAGAGCAGTGCTGTTTCGGAGTAGAAAACTCTTTGAAAGAGAGCGGAGATACTCAACAATTGAGAAGGAAGGCATGGCCATTAAGTGGGCTGTGGACTCCCTGCGTTACTACCTGCTTGGACGGGAATTCACGTTACAAACTGATCATCGGGCATTGAAATGGATGCAAACAATGCAGAACAGTAATTCAAGGATACTGCGCTGGTGTCTGACTCTGCCGCCATATGTGTTTACAATTGAGCACTGTCCAGGTAAAAAGAATTTAATTGCTGATTATTTATCCCATTTGCCTAACTCAGACCATCCAGAGGGGGTGAAGGGGAGAAAATGTGATGTAGCACTCATGTTTCAACTCAAAGAAAAACCCAGACCAAAATGTTTTCTAAGATCTTTATTTTGTTAGTTTTACTTAAATGGCAGTCACATGAAAGGTGCACATTCCATGGTGACAGTTATCAGAGTGAAATATTCAAGGTGAAGTTGGACAAACAATGTTTGTATTTTAATGTTCATGTCTCTTTGTCTTACCGGTTCCTGGAGCTGCCTAGTAGGAGTGGCCCGCAAACAGGAAGCCTACTATATGTTACCCTGAAGGGGAGGAGTTGGACCATTAAGAATGTTTAGGCCTAAATTTCATGAATGGTTATATGTTTTATGCTTTTCAAGGTAATAATACAACTTGTTAGAGGTAGTAATTATTAAGGTGTTGTCTGTAAGCTTATAAATCCTCTGTAACATGTAGAATGTACAGTTAGTAACTGATGAGGGGTTACGATTGGTCAGTTTGAAAATGAAGGCGGAGATTAAAATTATAAAAGAACAGAGAAATGTTTGAGAAGAGAGGAGAGAACGGTGTTTCTTGGACCAGTAGCCAACCGTGTATCCTATTTTTATGTCATGTCTTGAGTTGTATTTTGAACAGTTTCTTTTGTTAGTTTCTTTTTCTCTGAGTAAATTCTTTATTTACAATGGACATTTTGCTATGGTCCTTGTTACACCTTTTTGGAACTTGTGGCACATGGAATTAAAAACAATTTTTCCATGGACATTTCTGCACTTCTCGATCATCCTACCACTGTATTCATACCCTTATCTGGGACAGTTGGAATTTAACTCATGAGCATTCATATTACTTGTAGATGTTACTACACTTTAAGTGGAGTTAACCTGTGGCAAATTCAATTGAATGGGTATGATTTGGAAAGGCACACGTCTTAATAAAAGGTCTAACAGCTGATAATGCATATCAAAGTAAAAACCAAGCCCTGAAGTCCAAAGAACTGCCTGTAGAGCTCAGAAACAGAGTTGCATCAAGCCACACATCTGGGGAAGAGTTGAGAAAAGAATTCTGCTTCACTGAAGGTTCACAGAAGCATGTAGTCTCTGTTACCCTTAATGGAAGATGTCTGAAACAACCAGGGCTCTTCCTAGACCTGGCCTCCTGGCCAAACTGACCAATTAATAGAGAAGGGCTTTGGTTGGTGTGGTGACCAAGAACCTGATGGTCACTCTAGTTGAGCTCCATGATCATATGTTGAGACAGGAGAAACCTACAGAAGGACAAACATCACTGCAACACTCCACCGATCTGGGCTTTATGCCGGTGTGGCAAGACTAAATCCTCTCTTCAGTGTAGACACATGAAAACATACATAGAATTTGCAAAAAAGCACCTAAAGGACCCTCAGACTGTGAGAAACAAGATTCTTTGGTCTGATGAACCTCAATTCTAAGCATCATGTTTGAAGCAAACCAGGCACTGCTCATCACCTGCAGAGTACCATCCCAAAAGTAAAGTGTGCTGGTAGCAGCCTCATGCTGTGGGGCTGTTTTTCAGTGGCAGGGACTGAGGGACTCGTCAGAGTAAAAGAAAAGCTCAGTGCACCAAAATATTGAGATAGCCTTAATGAAAACCCAGTCCAGAGCATTCAGAACCTCAGTCTGGGCAGAAGGTTCACCTTCCAACAGAACAATGGACCTAAACGCACAGCAAGAGTGGTTTATAGACAACTCCTTGAATGTCCTTGAGTGGCCCAGCCACAGCCTGAGCTTGAACCCAATCAAATATTTCTGGACAAACCTGAAAATGTGCATCTGCCCCATCCAACCTGACAGAGCTTGAGAGGTGAAGAGGCGAGGAGAAGAATAGCAGATAATTGCCAAATGCTGATAAGCAAAGCTTGTCGCATCAAACAAAAAAGGCTTGAGGCTGTAAAGGTGCTTCAGCTATATATTTAGTTAAGGGTATGGATACTTATGCAATGTACTTATTTCAGTTTTTTATTTTTTAATAAATTTACGAAGTTGTGACAATTCTGTTTTTGCTTTGTCAATATGGTGTACGGAGTGTAGATTGGTGGGAAAAAAAGTAATTTAAAGGAGTTTACCATAAGGCAGCAACATAAAAAAAAAAAAAAAAAACATGAAAAAAAATGAAGGGGTATGAATACTTTCGCAAGGCACTATATGTATATAAAATCAGTTATTCTCAATCTTAGCAATGCTGTTATCTGTAGAATCAAATCAAATCTAATACAATATTGTAATGTGCAAGATAATACATAATAAAATAATACTTTTTTTAAGGACTGGTCCCTAGGTAAGGTTGAACAGTTCTTTTGAGCTTTTCCAGTGTTTTCAGAGCTGATTTTAGACCTTTTTCATCAAAAAGCATTTCATATTAGCCACACGTTCAACAATGCACAGCTCTGAGACATATCTGACAACTACAGGTCACTGCGGCATCCGCAGATGCATTAAACACATAACTAGAAAGGAATAGAATAGATTATAATGAAGTACATCAAATGTTAGCTAACAGAGGCATTATTTGCCCCCACATCTGGGACATTTGTGAGATTTCAAATGCCATTTTTTACCATGGTTAACTTCTAACCCTGCTGCCATGTGAATTTTTTTGCTGCCATGCAAAACACCGTCTAAAGGTACAACGGTTTAAACAATTCATTAAGAGGAAACAGCACATGCACGAGGTTAAAACCAGGCATGAGTCCAATTATAACGTTTCACACTTTCAGACAGGAGCTGATGGCTGACGCAAAAGTGCAGCGTTCGCCGCATACGCTTTCAGCTGCTCTCAACAATTATAAAAATAACAGCAGTGTTGTTGACAGCGAGGCAGTATGGATTTCTCCCAATCTTTAGGTGACTCGAGGTAGATGGGAGACACAGAATCAGAATTTTGCTGAGAGGGCAACTCTATTGATCGACATCAAGAAATACATAGAGATTTATCGATCTGATGTCTGCAGAAAGGCCGGTCTGCATCGGCTCCCTATAACCACCTAGAGGCTGAAATTTAGCTTAAAAAGTCCATACGATCGTTGCTATCATTAAACGGCCATTTACCGCACAGAAAGAGAGTTATTAATGACAAACTGATTATAAATGAATCCGTCTATGAAAGATAAATGCACTACATCAAGACACAATCCATTATATTGTCTTCAGAAGACTTATTTCATCACTCTTCTTCCAGGTGGAGAGATTTTGAGTCGGCCAAACCAATTTGAGAAGAAATAATAGCCACGCGCTTAAGACAATCATGCAGAAACTCTTTTAATGAGCAGCAAACATTAAAAGTTCACATTATGCTCAGCTCAACTCTGAAAATAGCTCGGCGGTAGTGACAAAGGATAATTTATTTTAACGGCAAGGAAAAACGAAAACCATTTTTAGATGGTAAGGAATTATTTAAAGAACAAAGTGTGACCGTTGAACATCTGCACTGATTTTAAGAGTAAAACACGAGGCAGGCAGGCTATATCTTCCTATCTGTTTTCAATTCTCATTTCTTTCAAACCGATTCGCTTTAAATGCCCTATAGTTTGTCTTCACATGTTCAGTCCTCTTTGGTCTTTTATATATATATATATATAAAATAAAAGTGCAAACACAAAGTTTTATATAAGTTTGTAATACAGAGAGAGAGAGATCAAATGGAATAAGGATTTGATGCTCTCTGGTGGCTGAAGTTCAATATTCCAGTGTCTCATTAGAAGCAACACAATGTGATGTGTATTCGAGAAAAAGATGTAAAGTCAAAGGGCAAACAGTGCAGCTCAGAGTCAAGCTGAGATCAGGTCCTGGACTGGGGCTGATATAATACAACAGCATCGTCTACACGACACCTGATTCTTCATTCTGCCAGATAAGCACTGTTTAGATACAAACACATGCAGCATTTAAGGGATAGTTCACCCAAAAATAAAAATTCAGTCATCACCTACTCATCTTCAAGTTGCTCCAAACCTGTATGAATTTCTTTAAGCTCTTGAATGCAAAAGAAGCTATTTAGAAGAATGTTGGTAACCAAACAGCTGATGGTAGCCATTGACTTCCAAAGTATGGAGAAATTTACTATAGAAGTCAATGGCTACCATCAACTGTTGGGTTACCAACATTCTTCAAAATATCTTCTTTTGTGTTCAGCAGAAGAAAAACTCATACAGGTTTGGATCAACTGCTGTTGTAAGTGACCAATCATATGCTGAAATGATAGAAAAAGTAAAAAAAATCAGAACTTAAAAGCATTTTAGGCTGATATGACATTTCAATAATATTCAATGTAAATTTTACCATACCCAAAATCTGTCAATGTACTTATTTTAATCAACATCATGATAAATATTAGGTTAATATTTAAACAATGTAAAAACTTATCTTTCAATTGGAATATGTTTTTACAAAGAAAAAAAAAACTTTAAATTTAAATTAAAAGTTATTTCTGTTTACAATACACTGCAAAAAAAAATGTAAATAAATTATCAGTATATGCTTTACAATTACAGGACAATAATATTTCAGTCTTTCTACTTTTAAATTTCACGTTTAATTTAGTGTGTTTAATTTTTTTATTTTTATTTATTATTATTTTTTTTTTTTTGGTAATTGACATTTACCAGCAGTTTCTGAGTAAAAATTGCTTTTTTTTTTTTCTTTTTTTTTTTTCCAGTGTAAACTTACTTCACTCAAAAATGCCTATAAAATTTCAAAATTAATTACAAACAAACACAAAGCAACACACTGAATTCACCATGAAATTTTGAAGTAGAAGGACTGTAGTAGTACACACACACACAAAATGGTTCTTCAGCAGTTCTTTGGGCTGGCTGAGGTGCAATATATCACCACTGCCATACAAAGAACCCGTTAAGCCCCTGTATAGTTCTTTAAAGGTTCTCTAACTCTCTCTTAGTTTCATCATTAAAATACAGTGTATTTCCTGAATACAACAACGTGCTTCTCAAACTTTTATCTCTCAAGGACCCCCATAAGGAAATATTCCAGGGCCCCAATACTTTTTGACCTCAGAAAAGTATTCAAAACAGCTTTTACCACTGTAGTAAATTCCCATTCATAGCGAGAGCTATGAAAACATGAGAGCAGAGTCACACATCTAAAATCTAAGGAGGAGAATGGGATTCCTCTCATGGTTCTACTCAGCACCATTTGACAAAAGTGCTGTATATCACCTTTAAAGATAGGTGCTATATAGCACTTAAAGTGGTTCCCCTATGATTATGAACCAACGTACCACCTTTAGTGCTATTTAGCACTATTTTTTAAATTATTTTTATTACTATTTTCTTGTAAAACCTATTCTTTACGGTGTGGTTTTAGATGGAATTTAGAATGTTTTTATGACTGCCTTTTGGAAAAAAAAATTACTTTTCAATTTAGTCAATGTTTTGTCATATTCATTCAATTTCACTGTGAATCAAAAAACCTAATCAAAACAACCTATGTCAACCTGTCATCAGTAATTTTGTTGTTAGGTTAATACTGAGGTTCACGCAGTTTCTCTTAGTCATTCTCATCCCCTCCAAACATGCAGAGTGAAAATGTGAATCCTCTCTTGGCCACATCAGCAGGGAGTTTCCATCAGAGCTGAAATGAATATCAAAAGCAAAACACGACTCGTTTATTTACAAAAGCCTCTCTATTATTTTAGCTTTACCCCCAGAGTAAACAGATAGAGGAAAACATTAGAGAGAAGCGAGAGAGAGACTGGAACACTGTCGTCTGCATCTTTTGGATGCGGATGCGACGTTAAAACTCAATCAAAATTTCAGTCAGTTTTCCCCGAGCTCAGGAATGTGTTAAGATAAGCTGCCCTCCTGTAACTGCAAGCGAGACTCAATCTAGAAAGAAAAACAGACAGGGAGTTGAGTCATTGTGTTTAACTTTGTATATAAAGTGTATACCTTGAATGGATAAAGTAACTTTGGATGTAGTCTGTATCTGCCAATTGCATAAAGGTTTAAAGCGATAAAATTTTGATTACCACAAAAAATCATTTAAAAAGGCCAAAAAAAAAAAAAAAAAAAACATGGGGTCTGACAATAAACATTAAAATACACTATTTTAAAAGTATACTCACAGGAATTACGTTAGTAACACAGAAGTCCTTCCACTTAGAAAAGTATTTCCACTTAATTTGTATACATTTAATAATTTATAATTTTAATCATTTTAAAAATACTACCATTCAAAAATTTGGGGTGAGGTTTTTGTTTGTTTGTTTGTTTATATGAAAAAAAAAAGAATACTTTTATTCAGCAAGGATGCATTAAATTGATCAAAAGTGACAGTAAAGAAATTTATAATATTACAAAACATTTCTATTTCACATAAATGTTGTTCTTGTGAGCTTTCCATTCACTGAAGAATCCTAATAAAAAATGGTCTCCCCAAAAATATGAAGCAGCACAACTGTTTTCAGCATTGATAATAAGACATGTTTCTTGAGCAGCAAATCAGCATATTAGAATGGTTTCTGAAGGATCATCTGAAGACTGGAGTAATGATGCTATAATTTCAACTTTGCATGACAGAAATATGAATCTAGTTTAAAATAAGGCATCACTTACATGAACCATTATGAATATACTTGGCAAAGAGCGAGTACATAAACATAATATATTTATATATATACCGAATATCATCAAAAAGGCTGACAAATATCGAAGTGTAATCTTTTGAGCTATATAGCCCAACCCTAGCCTACAGTATATTGAGTTATAAAGACTTAAAAAGTTTTATGAAGCTGCTAATTAACAGCCGTGTTTTCGAAATGACAGACCCCAGAGACTCAACAATGCAAAACCGCCACAACCAAGAAGGCTGCACGGCAGTAAATGAAAACCTGCTGCAGGCCTTCGCTGCTGTTGTTCCTCACACTCAACTTGCTGGACTGAGGGTAAACACTGAGGTTGTGAGATGAAAAAGCAGCAACCCTTTTATTTCATTTTTAAAACACCCCTCTGGAGGTTGGCGTACAGTAGTTGTTGTGGTTTTTTTTTTTTAGAATGTCGAATGGAAGTTCAGAGGAAGTTCATTTGGAGTTCTACAGCTTTTAAGAAGAATGTCTGTTTCTTTTCTTCATTTTTCTTTTATCTGGACTCTTCTGTCCACAGAGGTCAAACCATGAAAGAAAAAAGCAGAGGAGTCACAAGCAGAGAGTGTCTCTCCAAAGACATTATCCTTCCTTAATACTGTATGTCCTGGATCAAAGCACAATCCTGCAGTAACAGCTGGAACACTTGCTGTGGAAAGAGAAAGTTCAGCTGTGTGCTTGTCAAATCTTTTCTAAACTGGCCCCTTTCTTTCATTTCTCAGATGTCACACTAATTGCAGTGAATTGGTTCATTTGTACGGTTCATGTAATTCAAGCTACTGGCAAAGAACCATCTGAATGAATCGATTCACTAAAATGAATCACAGATATACTGATTCATTTTAGGCCCTGTAGGTCTCAAGGCATTTTAGTTTTTTTGTTTGTTTTTTGTTAGTTTTTTTGTAGAAAACTGATTAGTTAATTCTTCTTAATCACCGTTTTCAACTCATTAAGAGAAATGAGCATTATTTATTTATGTTGGATTTTGTGTACATTTATTGGTTCATGTAAAATAGCATCAACCTAATTAAGATCTATAAAAAATAATATAAATTATATAAATAATAAAGTATATTTATAAAAATGTGTAAATGTTTAGAAATATATTATAATTTATTTTTACAGCATATAAAATTTTATTTTGTATAATTTTAAGTTATATTTTAAATAATGTTAGTTTTTTAGAATTTTTGTTTTTTTTACATTTTTATACATACATTTGTACATGTATAAATAACCTTATATTTATTCAGTTCTTATATTATAGTTTAAGTAATAGTTTGATATCTTCTACTAAAGTTTAAATTAGAGATGAATCATCTGTCTAGACTCTCTGTTACTCACAAGACAAATAAGGCTCACTAAACTAATCTAATGTCTTTAGGACAAAATAAAAAGTGCATTTAAATGATTACAATGTTCACGATGTTGCAGGAAATCATGAATATTTGATATATTGCCCAGCCTAGTCCTGTATATCAATATATCCATATTACAAATCCCTTCGCTTTGTTTCTATTAACACGGAAGAATAAGTCTATGATCTTATTCTGTCAACGTGAAATGCTTTGCCTGCTTCCTCTTCATCTAAATTAACATACTCACTGCCCATTCGTACAGCTCACAAAGAAGCTGAAAACAAATGACAAAGCCAGACAAGAGGAGAAAGAATGAAAGAAGGTAGCAATCAGAGAAATCGATATCTAGAGATATTGTTCAGTGGCAGATAATGAGATTTTCATGACATGATGGGGGAGTTACTGAATTTGGTGAGACAGCAACATGCTTTTGATGACTGTCGATCCATCCAGGATAAATCTGAGGATCAAACACATTGTTGGTCATTTAACCTTCTCACCTTCCCAGTCTATGTTTCAAGCATGTCGCACTCATTTGTCCTTTCATGTGGCTCTGATTGATGCAGAAGTCCAGACTGCTCAAGTCAAGAAGGCGGAGCAGTAGATCTTGATTATGGTGTTGGCGGCTGTTTCTGCACATGAAAATCCTAAGAATGAGAGAATGAGAGGGGTTAACTGTCAATTATAAGGTTGTAGCACTAAAAAAAAAAAAAAAAGTCATATAATTATAAAATGCTGAAAATCCATTTTTTTCTGGGAATTATCAATAATTCTTCCATCTAAATTTTTTCTTTAACACAGACTGGCATAACCTTAACCACAAAACAATAAAGAGTGAAAAGTGGGAGCACAAATTAGCTGCTAATGAGAACACAAAGCCTCTGATGTCTTTATGCATCTGCAGTAAACATATTTTAGTTTGCCTCGCCGTCCACACATCCAATCAGAGACCAAAGGGACCGCATACTCATTAGAGACTCAATGGTATACAAATGTTATTTTACAGATCACAATTAAATTCCAGTCAGCTGATCTAATTAACTTTTAATAAGCCTACTAGCCTAAACAGCAATCTGTCGAATTCTTCTGCCCCTAGTGTCACCAAGACAACTTACAAAAGTTAATAAAGTAGCCTTTTAATACCTCAGGAATCCAGACTGCAACTAAAACGGCAGCAAACGCGACAATAAAATAAAATAAAACACAGAAAATAATTTAAAATACGGTCGAGAAACCTTTATGTGGGTCAGATCTCGCAGTAGCGTTTCGCGCTCAAACGAGCACAGCGCGTGCAGTGATGTCCGATTCGCGAGCAAATGACTCTTATGAACCGGCTCGTTTTTAATGAGTCAAAATGATTCACTCGTTGGTAAACGTTTGAATCAGACTCACTCGGCTCACTCACTCAATCGTTCGAGGCCGTTAGTTACCGACTCCCTCACTGAACCGCGAGTCATTTTTTGTTTATGTCCGATTCGAAAAGATTCTTTTGAACTTTTGTTGTGATATTGGTGATACTAGTTGCTCACATGATAATGAGTAATTAAAAATATTTATCCACAGGATATTTGTGTTGTAATAAATGATATTTTAACAATAATGCAATATTTCACAAAAATGATCCAATAATGCTTGTTTCAAAAAGAAATAGGTTATGTCAACACAGCATTCTGTAATAAATATACTGTAAGCTCCTTTGGATAAAAACATCAGCTAAATGACAAATTAGCAAATGGCGCGACTCTTTGTGTCTTTACAAAAGAAAGAAACCTGTCTTCGGTCTATCTTGTGTTAGGTCACCACTTCTCTTTTGCCATTCGAGTCACACAGTGGGCTAAAGCACATCGACTTCAACTAAACGCAGCATTTTAACTCACTTAATCTCAAAGGCTTGGAGACGAGTGAGGCCACACAGGTCAAAGCGCACACTCGGCTGCTCCATCAGCTTTAACTGACTGTCACTGGAGACAGTTCATGCATTCTCTTCCTAAACCGTGCTTGAGAGGCATCAGCCCACTATATAGAAAACCACTGTAGTCTTCATAGTGACGGTACAAGACAAATTAGGAAGCTGTTTGAGAAGTCTCTTTACCTGTTTCCCACAGAGAGAAACATCTTGATGTTCTAAGCACAAGGACAAAAGACCTCAGTGGCTCTCCACAGCTCTGGGATGAATCAGTACATCACTAAAATAGATTCCTGGCCTAATGAGTTTAACTAGCTCTACCTCTCGCTCCTGCATTGGGGCAGCAGCGAACTCTTGGAAACGGGGGAATAAGAGGTTAATAAGAAGCCCATCTTCTTGGCACAGGATGCATCCATCAGACTAATTAAAATCAGGTCAAATGAAATGATGGGAGTCTAATGTCATCCTGTGTATCGATGTGTATCATTTCTCTGTGTGCATAAAGAGAGAATTGTTTCTTGCTTCTAACAGCAAAATTTACAGTAATGTTTGGACAGACATAAATTATTATATGATTAACTGAAACACTTGATTCTGATCGGTCAATTATAGTAAACATTTGTATATAATGACTAAACTCAAAATTACTGCACAAAAATGGAGTTGAAGGACTTTAGTGGACTAATTATTATCAACACTCATAAGTAGGGAAAATAAACAGTCAGTGTTACTCTCAACAGCAATAAAACTATTGTGACAAGTCTTTTAAAAATTAGATTAAATTAGATAAATACATCAAGTGTATTAAATAAATTTATTGACATTAAACATACAGTAAATTATTGCATTTTTTAAGTTCTATATATTCAAATGTACACATGCCATGAATTCAGTATTTTATGAATAAAAACAGGATTTTATGAAAAAAAATGTTAAGAATTGTACAGTAAGCATCCAAAGTTTTAAATGGTTTGGAGTAATTAATATTTTAAAATTACTGTATTTTAACATGGAGTGAACAAAGTTTTACAACATGCACTGTTCAAAAGTTTATAGTTAATAAGATTTTCTTTTTCTTTTTTTTTGTGAAATTTCTTATGCTAACCAAGACTGCATTTATGTGATCAAAAATACAGTAAAAACAATATAGTAAAACTATAGAATAGTTCAATAAATACTGACTTTTTAATAGTTTTGAACTTTCTATTCATCAAAGAATCATGAAAAAAATCATGATTTCCACAAAAAAAAAATATGAAGCAGCACAACAGTATTCAACACTGATAATAATAAGATTTCTTGAGCAGCAATTCAGGATATTAGAAGGATTTCTGAAGGATCATGTGACACTAAAGACTGGAGTAATGGTGCTGAAAATTCAGCTTTGATCATAGGAATAAATTACATTTTACAATATATTCAAACAGAAAACAGGTCTTTTAAATTGTAATAATATTTTACAATATTACAGTGTTTGCAGTATTTTTAATCAAATAAATGCAGCCTTGGTGAGCAAAAGAGACTCTTACAGACCCCAAACTTTTGAACAGTAGTGTGTTTTGTAAAACTCTTGCTCCATTTTAAAGTCAAACTAACAGTCGCTAATGAAACCCGTTCAGTTGTGCTCCCTCATTTGTTTTCTGGTATTCTTGTCTTCAGTAATGAGAAGCACCTGTTATCTGGCCTCTGTCTTCAGTGCCCATTACGGTGGTCCGCTTCAGCTCTCCCACCCACTGAGAAAACACCACACACCCCGTTCATTAGCTCATCTTTCCCAACACTCCTGATTGGAGGACAATGAGACACGACAAATAAACAGCCAACATGACCTTCCGGTACATGAAAGAATGGTCTAATGAAAGCACAGCAAGTGCCTCAATTAGCCTGTAGATTGTTTGTTCATGCGACGAAAAATAAATCATTCCTGTTCTAATGTAATCAAACTCTGATAAAGGCATATGAGATGAAATGTTGCCAGTAAAAAATGAAAATATTTTATGGATCTGAATATAAGTTTCCTGTCAAAACAAAAGTTTTAGCATTCATCAGTTGTACTGTAACTTCTCCAATGTTCATTTATCTCGCAGGTCCTTCTGAAGGACATTGACTCTTTCCATCGTCACCTTATTTTCTTTTTTTCCATCAGCTTCTTTCCCTATTTTAAAGAGGTTTGTTGTTCAGACCACAATTCACATCTCAGACAGACCTGATTAGCCTTTACAAGACGAGTCTAAATAATTAAGAACAGAATGAGTCTGGTTCTTCTACACTCTGATCTTACACTATGTGACTGGGTGACTTTTGATTGATGATCTATTGGGAGTGAGACGACTTAGTTTACATCAAATATGTGACCCTGGACCACAAAACCAGTCATAAGGGTCAATTTTTTGAGATTGAGGATAGGACAATATTTGGCCGAGATACAACTATTTGAAAATCTGGAATCTGAGGGTGCAAAAAAATCAAAATACTGAGAAAATCGCCTTTAAAGTTGTCCAAATGAAGATCTTAGCAATGCATATTACTAATCAAAAGTAAGTTTTGATATATTTACGGTAGGAAATTTACTAAATATCTACATGGAACATGATATTTACTTAATATCCTAATGATTTTTGGCATAAAAGAAAAATCTATAATTTTGACCCATACAATGTATTTTTGGCTTTTGCTACAAATATACCCCTGCTACTTATGACTTATGGTTTTGTGGTCCAGGGTCACATATGTGTTTAATCAGCTTTACTGAATCACACTGATGATATTAAAGAGTTCATATCTATGGAAGCCTGTTTTCCAGAGAATTTAAAAAAAAAAGGGGGGAATATCACAACTTTATATTTTATGATTGTGACTTTATTTCTCAAAATTGCAACTTTTCATC
This sequence comes from Spinibarbus caldwelli, assembly GCA_039654775.1. Classification (NCBI taxonomy): domain Eukaryota; kingdom Metazoa; phylum Chordata; class Actinopteri; order Cypriniformes; family Cyprinidae; genus Spinibarbus; species Spinibarbus caldwelli. The sequence goes on from CM077239.1 coordinate 4,270,874, forward strand.
TTGCAATGTAATATATTCCACAGTGTTGTTACATTAGATCTCACAAAGTGACTTGGTTTCATCATGTCACATTCACATTCCACAAAAGTATTAAGCAGCAATTAATGAATTTATTGTATTTAATTCGATTTTTTTTTTTCCTTCTGCTGCACATTTGATAAACCTCTCTTGCATGTGATCGCTGTGTCTGGTGCTCTGAATGTTTAATATGTGTAATCCATGTCCTTGTTGTCTACATTTCTGCTTATCATTTCCTACACAACTACACAGTTTGTCCATATTTGACCTCCGCTTATGTCTGATTCTGGATTTGTGGTTCGGATTACAGAAATAAACACTTTGCTGCACGCTGTTTGTTCATTGCATTACATTTATACACTCTCAAACATGCTCATACGTGCAAACACGAGTGGATGCAGACATAAACATGTAGCTGAGTGTAAACATATACATCAACAAACTCCCTGTGACATGTAATGGCATGAGTGGGTTTGTGAGTAATACCTGCTGTGGCTGGATTATGCACAAGGTGGAAAAATCTGTGTGGGTCCAACTGGAGGCCCGTCACCGGAATGATAGATCAGCTCTGGAGCGACAAAGCACAGGGAAAATGTATTCATAAACACACAGAGGAACTACACATGCATTTGGACGGCAAATAAGTCATTTCAGCTTACCAGTATGCAATAAGTGCACATTTCAGTTGACAAATGCCTAGTTTTTATTCTAGACAGGCTGCCACTGCTCCAGCCATTTCTGTCTAGCCATCTGTCAGAAATAAAATTTTGTTTTCAAACATCGTATGCATTAATTGATTACAGTGCCATGCATCATATTTGCAGAATGAAATCAAATACTTGTTTCTTACTAATTTTGGGTTGCTGATTCCAAAAATAGTGTCTGTTTTGCTCCAGCATTTCACACTTTCTCACAAAATACGATGCATTTCATGGCATTTTGGCTTTTGATAACCATTTGTAAGGTGAAGAAGTCTCGTATTATCCCATAATCAGTAGAAAAACTGCCGCAAAGACATAATTTCCGTCTTTCTCTGAGCCAGGTTAGAACTATTTGTTCAATTCTCAGCTCATTTTCATATTTGTTAATGATTTGGAAGACTTTATTTTAATTCAAGGTTAGAATTATGGCCAGTGACAGAAAAAAGAAAAAGAAAAATGTAAAAATGACCCAGATGTTTTCTTCTAAATTTGAGGGTGTTTTGCGACATTCAATTTATTTTGCTTATTTAGTAAAGTTATTTTGACATTAAATGGAGTATCTGAACATACTTGACTACTTTGCAGATTGTAAGTTAAATAAAATACTTATTTTTGTCATTAAAACATCTGACATTTGACTGCTTTTGTTATTTTGGTATGTGCATTAAAGTTGATACGTCATTTGAAAAAAAAAAAAAAAAAAAAAAAACGTCATTCTTATTTTGTGGGGAAAAAACTGTGTGGTGGAAAGTTTTTATTGATATTTGCATCATCAAATTAGATAGTATTAGGCCCCAAGATGCAGGTATTTGCTATATATTGATTATTTATGGGCATTTTGTAGTGTTTTGTAGAATCCAAGGACTTAACCATTTGAGTTTGAGTGGGAGACATTTGTGACCATGGACCACAAAACCAGTCTTAAGTAGCACAGGTATATTTGTATGGGTCAAAATTATAGATTTTTCTTTTATGCCAAAAATCATTAGGATATTAAGTAAAGATCATGCTCCATGAAGGTATTTTCTAAATTTCCTACCGTAAATATATAAAAACTTTTTTGATTAGTAATATGCATGGCTAAGAACTTCATTTGTACAACTTTAAAGGTGATTTTCTCAATATTTTGATTTTTTTGCACCCTCAGATTCCAGATTTTCAAATAGTTGTATCTCGGCCAAATATTGTCCTATCCTAACAAACCATACATCAATGGAAAGCTATTCAGCTTTCAGATGATGTATAAATATCAGTTTCAAAAAATGGATCCTTATGAATGGTTTTGTGGTCCAGGGTCACATTTATTAATGTCTTATCTAAATTTGATGTTGTTATATGATCTGTCATTTTACACATGACATTAATTTGACTGTATTCGAGTCTAAGTGTCAGAGTCCATGTCAAGTTCAAGTACAAGTTCACTCGAGTGCGTCTGAGCTCATTCATAATTGCAGTCCAAGTCCAAAACTCCAACTCTAGCATTTTGAATGAATATATATTGCAGGTATAAGGCAGGACAAAAAATACAGAGTAAAAATATTCTGTGGTGTGTGTGTCCTCTGGGCAAAACCTTGTATGAGTGTTAAAACCCCAGCAGCTATTTCCCACAATGCATTGAGAGTGAAAAGTGAGTGCGCAGTAAAAAAAGACAACAGTGTGTTTTAAAAATGTAATAGCATGTATCGTCACAACGGGCACTTTCATACGCTGCCTCTGCAAGCCCGTCTCTGATAGGAATCAATGAAGCGGGTCACGGGCCGCATCTCTTGTGTCTGCTCTGAGAAAACAGACCCAGTGAAGGGTGAGAACTATAAAAGGCATTATTTTCAGAGAGCACGAGTCCACAGCTGCAGGAACTAGCTGTCCTGGGAGAACGATGACCAAGTTCATTCTCACTTGCACCGGTTATGAAGGTATCAGGATGGGAGACAAAGAAAGATCTGGTCATTTTGAAACTCCAGATGTGTTATTATTGTGATTGTTGTGTCTTTCTGGTACTTTTAAATTATCCTAAGTGCTTCAGAGAACATCAGTAGGATTCCCTAAGTAAAAATGCCATTCAAAATCACCATAGAGAGATTGATTTGTAATGATAATGTATTAACTTTTCAAGACAAGCTCACCATGACTTCTAAAGTTGTTAAAAAAAATGACAATGTTCTGAAACCATACAGTTTTAGACTTGAACTTCATTTATAAAAAAATAAGTAATTGTTGAAATTCACATTGAAGCGAGATCCACGACAGGGTTTTTGAGATTTTTTGAAGGCTAGCAGAGGCTAAATGGGTAGCATTATATTTTTATCTAGAAAAATACATTAAAAACACACAAACACTAGGGTCTAAAAATCATAATAATAACAATATGGTTGAACCTGTATATTATTTTCTCCTCTTTGTCTGAGATGACCATTATTTTATGTTATGTTATTTTATTTTATTTATTTATTTTCCAGTTAACTTGCATTGGCAGGAATGGAAACCAGTCAAGTTTGGACCCTGGATTCTTGGGATGAGTAGTTCATTCATAATCCTCATGTAAACAGTCTTCTGCCATTTTGTTTTCAGTTTTTAAATGTTATCATGTTATAATGTTGATTGCTTTCAGTTTAATTAAAACATACATTTTTAAAAAAAAAAAAAAAAAATCTCTGGCGAAGATGAATGGAAAATTGGTCACATGACAGCAGGGAAAAACAATGCCAATTACAAATAAAACACAAAAAAATTATGGTAGAATTGTTAGAATAGCAAAATAAATATGCTAATCAACTTTGAAAAAAAAAAAAAAAAAAAAAAACTTTTCGAATAGCTTTTGTAAATTCTTTTGTTGTGGCTGTGTGTCCAATTAAAATATACTGTATTTTTGCTACAAATTCATCTGTCACTAAGCAGAATCTACTGTAGCTAAATTTGATAATATACCAACAAATTTATACAGTAGATGTAATAATATAACAATAAGAAGAAGAACATGAAGCTGCCATATAAATAAATTTAGAAATAAATATATAAATTAAAAATAATGAAAATAAAAAATGTAAAATAAAAACAAATACACATCAAAATAAAACATTAAAAAATAAATTAAATATAAAATATAAATATTTCTACTTAAAAGATATTAAAATATAAAAACAATATTCTATCTGTTTATTTGTAGGTTAATGTGACCATTAACCAACATCAGAGAACCATGAACATGCGAATGTTCCTTAAAATATAGATTTTTTTTTAAATCCCAGAGGGAACTTCAAGTAAATATTTTACATCTAATGGGCTCAGGTGACAAAAATATTTGGGAAGCCCTGGTTTGAATAATATAATAAATAAGCAAATTAATAATGGATTTCAAAATTTTGATTTTAAAGACATTTAAATAGGCAAAATAATATCGCATTTCAAAATTTAGATTTTAAAGACATTTTATATTGAATATAGCCATTGCAAATACAGCCCAACTGAATTCAAGGCCCATCTAGTACTGACTCTTTTCTGCTCGCCTGATGTCTCTTTCTCTGTGTGTCCGGCGGGAGCACTTATGTCAGCGCTAATGGTTTCCTGTCTGCACTCAGTGACCAGTGGCGGATTCTCTCTCTCTGTAGGGGAAATCCCTCTGCTTTCCATGCCTTCATTTGCACGCTGCTGCTTCATGCAGTCTTCAACGCTTTCATCTTCCCCTTCCTCCAGAACCCTCACCAACCCTGTCAAGCCATAAGCAGCTAATTAGAAAAGTTAAAATGGCAATTGGATTCTTGTCATTTAGCGGATACTTTACCAGTGACCAAAGCAGCACTTTCCCAGCGTCCACCTTCAGAGCGCAGCGGAGAGGGAGGATGAATCCAGTCTGTGAATCTCTCAAAACAGTTTCTATGAAAACAAACTGAACATTTCCACAATTTACAACCAAAACTAATGACATATAAGGTGTATGGTAGCATGGGGGAACTGCAGAGTTTTGACTTTGATTGGCTGGATTTCAAGAGGATAGTGATAGTGCTGTAATCAGGGCCTGGAAATCAGTCTCAGGTCATCAGACACCCGTAGCAAGAGCATTCCTGATGAAGATCTCCTACTCTTCATCTGTGTGACCCTGTCAATACTCATGCCACATCAAAGACATGAGACGAGGCTTTGAGCTGCTGGCGCCTGGAAACAACTAAAAACCTGCACACACACATATACGTTGGCGAAGAAATGTCTAGAAAGAAATGCCATATGTCACCTCAAAACCAAAAAAGACAAACGAGAAATAGATTTTGCATAGAGAAAATGAAACATTGTTTTATTTTCATGTCAATAAGAACAAATTCCTACAATTGTAAGGTGAAAATAATAATAATATTAACATTTATTATTATTATGACTCTTATGATGACGATTAAATTATTATTAATAGTAATAATAATAATAATAATAATAATAATAATAATAAAATGCTATTACCATATGGTGTGGTTATTGTTAATCACAACAAAAAAAACAATTCAAAATTTCTTTTTCGGTAAATAAATAAACAAACAAATAAATAAAAAACTAAATAAATAAATAAATAAAATTATTTGGAAAAAAATGAAAAACTTAAAATTATAAACTAAAGCTATACAAAAATTATTTAGGTAATTGAAAATAAAATAAAATAAAAATAAAAATAGATGAAAAACTTAAAAACCCTAAACAAAATGAGAAATTTAGAAATTAGAGACTAAAATAAGACAATTTGAAATTCAAGTACTAAAATTAAGTAAAAGAAAAGTGAAAAGTGAAAGTCATGACGTATTGTGAAGTATGGTGACCCATACTCGAAATTGGTGCTCTGCATTTAACCCATCCAAGTGCACACACACAGCAGTGAATAGTGAACAAACACACACACACCGTGAACACACACCCGGAGCAGTGGGCAGCCATTCCTCCAGCGCCCGGGGATTACTAAAATAATAAAATAATTTAGTTTATTACTAAAATAAACTAAAAATGAAGCTTAATAGAAATATAAAAAACTAATAAAAGTGACAAAAGCATATTATAAATTGACTATGAAAAAATAAAAATAATAATAATAATAAAACTCAGAATATTAATAAATACAAATAATAGTAAAACTAAAATCTATAGTTGTTAAATAATTATATTATGGGGTCCTGAGATCACATTGAAAATACAATGAGAACCATTTTGCGGGGGATGCCAGGTGTTCGAGAAAAAAGGAAAAAAAAAAAATATTCGAATCTCAAAATTGAAAATCGAATGCCAACCCACCGAACGAATATTCGAATATTCTGGTCCAGCCCTAATTTAAACCTGAATATATATAGGCATCTTTAAGATTTAAAAAATGCAAAGCATTTTTAATTGTCGACACTGATCACATGATTCGTTGTGCAGAAAGATTGTCTTGCTTCCACTGAAGCACAAAATTCTCCTTGGATCATCTCAAATCATGCTGGAGAACATGATTATCAGGATTTGTTTGTGTCATGTCATTTTTTATTTCTTTAAAGAAAAAAAAAACCTTCAAATTCATTCTAATTTTTCAGTTCAGCTTAAAACTGTTGTTCTTTATGCAAACTGTAATTTCTCATTTAATTTTGGAGTGAAATAACCAGGACATTTCACTACAGTTTTCATGAGATTCACCCACACACACATGCTCTCTCTGCCCTGATATGAATGAAACATGAGTCAAAGTATGACAGACATAAATGTTCTTGTTTGTGAGAAATTTTACAGATAGTGAGAGAGAACATATAAAAGATGAGTAAAGATGAGAGCTCAGCTCTGGGCCAGTCTGAAAGTGTGTTGATGGAAGAGACGTTTTATACTCCTGTACACACACACACACACACACACACAGAGCGTGTTCAGTAGGCCTTATAATCCCGTTACAGCTCCATACAGCACACTAGGCTCCAAAAGCAAAGCAGCAGTCAGCCTCCAGCAGAGATTTGTCTGTCTAATCGTGCACAAACACATACACAAAGCGCACAAATACACAAACACAACCGGGGCTCAGAGATAACGCCATTTTGCAGGCAACTCTTGAGCCACGGCAGAAATATAAAACGCTTTCCCAAAATATGCCAAAGCCTTTAGACATGCTAATATTCCATTACACGCATAATGTTGTCCGGAAAGGTAAAGCAACACTGCTGCAGGAGAGATGTGTCCCATCTACACCATCATTACAGCAACAAACACGCACATTTATAAAATAACACTTACATTATTGCTCAAAGCAAGCTGTCATGGTTACAGGTTTACAACTAATGCTTTAACAAACGCTTGTAGCAATCTAGAATTTCAAGAACGTGGCTGACGGCAAGGAGTTTGGTGAACCTGGCGCTTGGCTTCCAACCTAGACAACATTTTAGGGTATTTTAGTGTAGACTACCACTATTTTGAAGTCTAGGGAAGCATCACATTCATTATATACATTACATTATATACATTATATAAGGCAATTCCAGAATGAACTGCAATAAGCTTGGTGAAAAAAAAAAAATATCAAAGATGAAGGACGTAAAATCATTAGAAATATAGATACAATATTGTTTAAAAGTTTATTGTTTTTAAAAATTTTGTTTTTAAAAAATTTTTGTTGAGACAAGATTTGAAGTTTTAAAAAAAATTCTCAAGCCAACTTAATTTTATATAATAATATTAAAAAACTTAATTAATATATATAATAAGCATATTAGAATGATTTCTGAAGGATCATGTGATACTGAAGATTGGAGTAATGATGCTGAAAATTCTGCTTTGCATCACAGGAATAAATTACTTATATAATAAAATAATGAATAATTAAGTACATTAATTTATAATTGTTGTATAAATAAATAAATTTGTTTTTAAATTTAATACATTATAATAGCTAAGAGTTATTAAAAATTATAATAATATCTTACAATATTACAAATTTTACTGGGGTTTTGATCAAATAAATGCAGCCTTGGTGAGCAAAAAAGACTTTTTTAAAAATGAACCATTTTACCATTAAACATTGTTCATGTTTTTAATCTTGTTGCCAATTTTTCAGCTGACACAGCTATGAAAATCCAACTTATCAAAATAATTTCTGGTTATAAAAATCTCTTTGAAAACATGTTATGAACGATATGCAAAGATTCCCACTCCAGGATTTTTACTTTCCTTGTCTCATTAAATTACTGAATGACTTAGGGTTAGGGTTAGAAAGCGAACGAGAACTATAACTCACAGTTATCGGCAGTAATCTTGTAAGAGAAGTTCAGATTGGGCTAGATTGATCTGGATTTGTGTGTGTGTGTGTGTGTGTGTGTGTGTGTGTGTGTGAAAGAGAGAGAGAGTTGCACCTCTGTGGTGGGTCTCGCCAGTTGCATTTGTGTGTAAGTGTATAAGTGTGTCTGTTCACCTACGGGATGTGAATGAATGCTGAAATAAGCAAATTAATCAAGGCTGAGCGCGTGTGCTGGGCTAGAGAGGCTGTTTTAATGAGTGTGCTGACTGAACACTAATGAGCTGACTCTAATAAGGGGATCTAATGAGCGAGTTGCAACGGTAGCAGGTACCCAGCGCGTGGTGTATGCTGTTTTGTGGGACACGTGCCTCTCTGAACCAGACGGGCAGTCAGGAACAAAAGTGTGTGCTAGGGAACAATCAGAACCCATTAATGTTGCAGGTAACACTTTATAAGGACTTTCATTAATCATTCATTATAGTTATTATCAAACTTATCATTAATTCTTAATAATATTATGAAATATTTATTACATACACACACACACACAAATCCAGATAAATCTAGCCAGATCTGAACTTCTCTTACAAGATTACTGCCGATAACTGTGAGTTATGGTTCTCGTTCGCTTTCTAACCCTAACCCTAAGTCATCCAGTAATTTAATGAGACAAGGAAAGTAAAAAACCTGGAGTGGGAATCTTTGCATATTGTTCATAACATGTTTTCAAAGATACCCAAACATACAAACACACACACACACACACACACACACACACAAACACATATATATATATATATATATATATATATATATATATATATATATATATGTACATTTATCAATGTTTCCACAAAAATATGGAGTAGCACAACTGTTTTCAACATTGATAATAATCAGAAATGTTTCTTGAGCAGCAAATCAGCATATTAGAATTATTTCTGAAGGATTATGTGACACCGAAGACTGGAGTAATGATGCTGAAAATTCAGTTTTGCATCACAGGAATAAATTACACTTTAAAAAATATAAAAAAATTGTTATGAAATTGTTATAATATTTCACAATATTACAATTTTTACTGTATTTAATTTAAAATAAATTTGAAATAAATATTTATTTCAAATATTTGATCAAATAAATGTATAAATATATTATATTAATTTGTATTATTGCTTACTTATATAATGTTTTAAAATACACCATTATATAAGGTGCTACCATATTAAAATAGAATTTTGTTGCAGTTTGTATGATATGGACATGAGTAGATATAAAAAAAAATAAATTTGGTTCTTATTCAATAAGAAACAAAAGTGTCAGAATTCACTCTTTTAATATATATTTTTTAAATTTTTACATAATGCTACATTAATAGCCCTTAATAATTAGTAAAACCTTCCAATATAATGTAAAAAAAAAGAAAAATATATACTAAAATCAATATATTAAAAAAGCTGTTTTATACTATAGCTGTTTAATAGTCTAACTACAACTACAGTCCTAACTTTTATTCCTTCTTGTCCTCTATTTATATGACACATTTTTTAATAAAATCTATTACTACTTATAAAAAAATTCAATCAAAATCCTTAATTTGTGTAACTGCAGTCCAGACAAATCTAATCCTCATCTAATGGTGTAGTGCTCATATGTCTGAACTCTTCCTCAAGACAGGCCAGAGCCAGGCAATCCTCCTCATCCTCATCAGAGTCCTGGAGATCGAGCTGCTCCACGGTCTGGACCTCCATAATCTCCTGAGCGGCACGAGACAGTGGCCGACAAGTCCCGGCACTCAGGGGCTGAGAAGCGATGGGAGAACATCTGCTTATGGTGCCTAAAAAAGAATAAGAGCTGAATGAGATCATGAGAGAAACAAGAAGAAAACGGCTGGAACCATTCGTGTCAGCATGAGTTACACATCAAAGTTTAATAATTACAGTTAGTGGTTTATTCAGATCTCTAACTTCAAGTATGAGCAACAGTAATAGTGATGGTTGCCTACAGTTATACTACTAATAACTGTGACTAACGAGGAAACAGAGACAGATGATGGGAAAGGGAAACAGAGAGAGATGTTAAAGCGACTAATCAGCTTCAATCAAACAGAGCTTTAAATGCTCTCTGATCCAGCAAATCACAATAACACACTCACACACAAGTGAATTTTTTCATTATATTCCCTAGCTTCATCTTGTCTTCATCTTTCTCTTGCTGATAGTGAAGTGAACTCCAATTAGATGACTCTATGTTCACCTAGCAGCGCTCAGCTATACAGTAGTGGTGAGGAAACCGATTCAGACTTTTGAATCTTTTTGAATCAGTTCATCAAAATTTTATTATGCATAAAATGGGGAGTCAATCGAATCATTTACTCATCAGATTCCTTCAAAAATGTGTTTAAGTTTCATAAGCATTTTCTTCATGAATTATATCAGCAGATCTACTATTTTATCAACTTCTGGACTTTATCAAGCAATAAAAAAGACATCTATAGGTGAAATAAATGGACTAATAGATATTTATTAAGTTGACATAACTCAAAAATGTGAGTCAGTGCATACACTACTGTTCAAAAGTTTGGGCTGTGTAAGATTTTTGAGAGAAATCTCTTTTGCTCACCAAGACTGCATTTATTTGATCAAAAATACAGTAAAAACAGTAATATTGTTAAATATTATTAAAATTTAAAATAACTGGTTTCTACTGTAATATATTTAAAAATATAATTTATTTCTTTGATGCAAAACTGAATTTTCAGCATCATTACTCCAGTCTTTAGCGTCACATGATCCTCCAGAAATCATTCTAATATACTGATTTGCTGCTCAAGAAACATTTCTCATTATTAGTGTTGAAAATGGCTTAATATTGGTGTGTGGTTTTCAGGATTCTTTGATGAACAGCATTTATTGGAAATAGAAACATTTTGTAACATTATAAAACTCTTTACAGTCACTTTTGATCAATTTAATGCATCCTTGCACAAAATAATTATTTTGAGCATTTGAACAGTACTGTAGAAGCTGAAACGATATATTTAAAAACCGAGTAGTTCACAACTGAAATGCACAGGTGCCATTTTGAGAGAAATTTCTTTTGCTCACCAAGACTGCATTTATTTGATCAAAAATACAGTAAAAACAGTAATATTGTTAAATATTATTACAATTTAAAATAACTGGTTTCTACTGTAATATATTTAAAAATATAATTTATTTCTTTGATACAAAGCTGAATTTTCAGCATCATTACTCCAGTCTTCAGCATCACATGATCTTCCAGAAATCATTCTAATATGCTGATTTGCTGCTAAAGAAAAATTTCTCATTATTATCAGTGTTGAAAATGGCTTAATATTGTTGTGTGGTTTTCAGGATTCTTTGATGAACAGCATTTATTGGAAATAGAAACAATTTGTAACATTATAAAACTCTTTACTGTCACTTTTGATCAATTTAATGCATCCTTGCACAAAATAATTATTTTGAACATTCGAACAGTACTGTAAAAGCTGAAAAGATATATTTAAAAACCGAGTAGTTCATAACTGAAATGCACAGGTGACATAGCAGGAGTGATCATGTATTAGCTGATATCGCTTCCAAGGATTTGGACTCGGGAGGCCGACGGCTTTGAGTATTCTCTGATGCAAAAGGCTCAATCTAGCGTGTCGAACCTGACACAAGTATATGAGATATACAGAGAATGAACGGGAGAGAGAGAGAAAGAGAAAAGCAGAGAGGATGGACGGATATCTGAGGCTTTGATTTGCACCAGCCAAAATCACAGCTGTCATGCTGTTAAACAGATTATTTTTCCCTCCTCTGCAGACCTGCAAGTGATGAGGCGAGAGACAGAGAGGAAGACGTGTCGAGAGGTAGAGAAAGCAAAACTAGCTGAGCTGATCTGAGCCCAGAGATTGAGGAGCGCGCCGCTGGCCGTGTTCCCTGCACTCTCGCACGCGGCAACACACAGTAATCTCTTTATGAAACCTCAGCCGCGTGTGCTGGCGCAGAAAGCTCAGGAATCAGCTCGGCTTTAATTACGCGCACGAGCCAATAAATCACGCCACGGCTGAGTGTCGGCGCGACTCTTCTACAGCCCTGTTATTGATGTCCCGTTGGCCGTAACACTGTGTCCAAAGGGTTGGCGGAGGCTCTCTGTAAATGATTGTTTAGTGATACGACATCAGACCGGCTCAACATTTTAAACACAGATTTAGCCGTATAAATCTGGATTAAGTCTGAACACAGAAGGGAAATTAAGAAGAGAGATGAAGGTTTTATTTTACTCAGACTGTTTAGTAAGGGCCTAGATTTGGGAAATAGACCAAAGGATATGACTGATAGCTTCAATTAGAGAGACAGTTCACCCCAAAAAATTTAAATTCTGTCATTGTTTACTCACTGTAATGTCAGTGTGAGTTTCTTTCTACCTTGGAATATTGCAAATAAAAAATACATTTTCTTGTCTATTAAAAATAAGCAGACAGTGATCAAAGGCTTTCAAACTCAAAACAGGCTAAAAAAAGCACCATAAAAGTAGTTCATATGACTTGTGCATTATATTATTATAGTCATAATTCATTGAAAATTTTGCTCATAAATCTCATTTGGGATTCCATTCTTTCAAACTTTGGGGTCAATAAGATTCTTTTAATTTTTTTTTAAGAAATTAATTTAATCAGCAAGGATGAATGCATTGATCAAAAGTGACAGTAAAGACATTTATAATGTTACAAAAGATTTCTATTTTCAAATGCTGTTTTTTTAAACTTTCTGTTCATTAAGAATCCTGAAAAAAATATTAATAAAAAATATTAAGCAGTACAACTGTTTTGAACATTGATAATAACCAGAAATGTTTCTCGAGCAGTAAATCAGCATATTAGAATGATTTCTGAAGGATCATGTGACACTGAAGACTAGAGTAATGATGCAGAAAATTCAGCTTTGCATCACAGGAATAAATTACATTTTAAAATAAATTAATATAGAAAACAGCTATTTTGAATTCTAATAATATTTCACAATATTACTGCTTTTTTAGCAAATTAATGCAGCCTTGGTGAGCATAAGAGACTTCTTTCAAAAAGATTAAAAAAAAATCATATTTCTGAATGGTAGTGTATGTCCTATCCCATGTTTTCCAGAACATCTCTGAGCTTTTCTTTTTTTTTTCAAAATGCTTATTTTTGGCCTTTTTTGATAGACAGCCTGAGAGGAGGCATAAAATGATGAGAAACAAGATATGACATAACATGTCAATAGGAAAGATATTTTCAATGTTTTCTTTTCTAAAAGATTGATACACCAGTATGACATACGGAACAGAATGAAGTTATATTCTTCACAGCCTCTTTTTCATTCACATCAAATTAAATCTGGTGTCTACACCCATGTCTGTTGTTGTAGCAGAAATGAAAGCAAATTACCTGAGAAACCCAGCCTCTGTGATGACATTCTGCTGTGGCGTGGTGTGAAGGGACGAGGGGTGCTACTGATGGGCCGAGCGTTCATCAGTGCAGCAACCAGCTCTTCCACTGCATGATGCTGAAGACTGCTGCTGGGTCTCCAGGACTCCTGCCCTACAACTACAAATAAAACAAACAATGAGATCTCTACACAGCAAGACAACCATCATCGTGTGGTCTTGAAGATAATCCACTATCAGAGCTAAAATACAGTTTACTAGAAGCTCCACAAGTTATCCACACTGAACTTTAAACCTTCTCACAACATCCCAGTAGATGAAGACTATTCAAGAGGACCACATTCAAACAAACAAAAAAGTTTTTTTGTGCCAGTAAATGTAAGGTGGTTCCTCTTTTCAAAAACATACACACAGCATTTGGGTGCACACAATGCACCAGCTATCTGACCACTGCATCCATTTCTCTTTGTCACCATCAACTAAGGTTAAGGTAAGTATTATGCTGGCAATATTTTATTTCATGATAAATAGTTAACTTTTATAAAACCAGCTGATATTGCACTTGTACAGAACATCGAAAATATGCCGTCTCACTTTCATGCAACTTTTGGGTGCTAAAAGAAAAAGTAAGGAAATAAAGAAAATTAAAACTGTTTTAAGAGTTTTTGCATTATTTTCATGAAATTTAAGTACATTTTTCTCCCAAATTCTCATTCTCATTACAGCAATTGTTTACTTTTAACTTGACATATCTTAACATATAGTTTTTGTATTATTTATTTATTTATTTTTTATCTTTTTGCATTACAGTCAGTGTTATTTTAGTATAATTGAGATACTATAGTTACTATAGATATTATAGTTTATCTAAGATCTTAATGTTAATGCAAATAGGCTGTGTTTTCTTGAAGCAAAATATAATTTCTTAATTAATTCTTTTGATTTTGGCGTGTTCTTGACAGGTTTTAGAGATTCACTCTTATCATAAATAACTTAAAGTACACCGATTACAGAGACTGATCAAACTTTGGTTTAAGTGACTTTCTCAAGGACACAATAGCAGTTCATTGCTCACTCATTTTAAGCTTCAAACCAGCAACCTACTGGCAACAAACCCCAAACTTTAGCTGGAAAACCACATGCGCCTGCGACAGCCTGACTTGACATGCAGACAGTGAGCGGTTGAAGGTTAAACATGTGTGCCTTCCATCGCCATCTTAAACGCCTGCTGTAATTAAGCCTTTTTCCAGTCGAATGGTCGCTGCTCCTGTCAGTGCACGTCAGGGATTGCAAATGCACAGACAGGCCGATAAAAACGGCTCGACTGTGACAGAGACAAAAAAGATGGGAAAAGGAAAAGACTACAGGAAATTGATGGAGAGACTCACCAGCCAATAAAAACAGGGATGACAGAGACGGAACTGAAACAGGGACTTACTTGTCCTCTGTTTTCATTAACCTTGAAGCTCAATGAACCAAACAGATGCTTCATTTTTTACAGTATATTAGATAAAAAAGTGCCTTTTGCATATTTAGTTTCTGCATACTCAGATAACTGCTTTAAATAGAGCTGTTTAAAAAGAAATATTAGTGTTTACAGTCAAGCTAATGGCCTCGCCAAGGTAGCACATTAACGCTGAGGAGCTAAAGGATAATGCCAGGAAATGAATGAATGTATAAGAGAGGCATAATTTACACTCATCTTTAAGCTAGCAGCTCCCTTCAATGGCCAATCCATCTAAGTATGCAATAATTAGGTATCTAAATAAAACAAGTGGCACAAAATGCACTGTTAAGACAGATGTCTGTGGTTTTCATTAAAGCATGGTCATATATTAGTGTTGGAACCACATAAGCGCTGCATTCCAAATGTCTTATCTCTATTATTAAAGCATAAAGGATATATTTGTGTTGGAAAAGATGTAAATAGCACACAGTGGATGTTTTAACTAACACCTAGTATTGCATTTGCGGTAAGTAAGGTTGTAGAGGCATGACTTGCGAGAAGCATGTACAATAATGTTTAAAAAAAAAAAAATTTAAGAAATTATTTTATTCAGCAGGGATGCATTAAAATAATCAGACATTTATAAATGTTACAAAAGATTTTTATTTCAAATAAATTCTGTTTTCTGTTCATCAAAGAATCTTGAACAAAACTTTATCACAAAAATATTAAGCATTAAGCAGCATAACTGTTTTCAATATCGATAATAATAAGAAATGTTTTTTTAGCAGCAAATCAACATATTACAATGTTTTCTGAAGGATCGTGTAACACTGAAGACTGGAGTAATGATGTTGAAAATTCAGCATTGCGTCACATGAATAAATTACATTTTAAAATATATTCATATGGACCATAGTTATTTTAAATTGTAAAAATATTTCACAATATTACTGTTTTTACTGTATTTTTAATACAAAACATGCAGCCTTGGTGAGCATAAGAGACTCCTTTTATAAACTTTGAAAAATATTACCGACCTCAAACGTTTGAACGGAGGTGTATATGTTTTTAAAATGGCATCTGATCCATTATGAGGGTTCAGACTTTTTTGGTTTCGAGAGTTGGCAGAATTCATTGAGAAATTGTTAACCTGGTCTGTGTCCTGATCTTAAAGGGATAGTTCACCCAAAAATGAAAATTCTGTCATCATTTACTCACCAAGTAGTTCCAAACCTGCATGAATGTCTTTGTTCTGCTGAACACAAAGGAAGATATTCTGAAGAATGTGGGAAACAGAGCAGTTCTGGGGCACCACTGACTTCCACAGTATTTTTTTCCTACTATGAAAGTCAATGGTGCCCCAAAACAGCCTGGTTACAAACTTTCTTCAAAATATCTTCATTTTTGTTCGGTAGAACAAAGAAATTCATACAGGTTTGGAACTACTTGGTGAGTAAATGATGACAGAATTTTCATTTTTGGGTGAACTATCCCTTTAACTCAACAGATCTCTGTCATTTCCAATAAAATTCATATTAAGCATACTTGTGTTTCTGTGAAAAGGAGATAATCTGCTGCGAGGTCAGTTCTTACAGAATAATGTGCTGCTTGTACAGTAATACTTGACTATTGACTATTATGAACCTTACTGTGGTGTAGGCAATGTTTCATGTCTCTATGAATGTTATTAAGGCATCTTGACCCAACTGTCTCAGGTGTACTGCCCACAAAAATGTCAAGAGCTTCCTCAAAATGGCAGGCTGCAAGCTGATTGACTGATTTTATAGAATTTCCACTTGTTTTAATAGCTGTATCTCGCCCTCTAATCCTCAGCAATATATGGCTTTGTTTTGCCAGAACTTTATCTTGTTTCTCTACATACCAAGTGAACTCCCTGTGTGGTTCTGCTCTTCTCTAGAGGTTTGCGCTGGAGCTGGGCTGGGCTGCAGGACTCCGGGGTCCAGTCCCAAAGTCAGGATCCCCTCTAGGTCTTGGTACTGCCCCAACTTGATGTCCTGTCGCTGGGCTACAGAATAAACGGCCTGTGGGAGAGTAGAAAATAGTTAGAAAGAACATCAGTCATTAGTGGGTCAATGACATGGCACTAATGTATTCAAAATTACATAAAAATGCAATTTATACAGACAATGACTTAAATACTTCTCTTATATGTTGAAAACATTTCCAATTTCTGCATTAAAATTCGTTTAACCTTTCTGTCAGGCTTAAAGTACAAAAATGTCTGGATGGTAATCGTCGTGAGATCAAAAAAAAAATGTAATCAAAATGATACAATTGTAAAAAAAAAAAATTATCTGTTATCATTCACATTTATCTCAGTTGCCATATATGCTAACCTTCAAAAGTTTAAGGTCAGAAAGACTTTTTAATGTTTTTGAAAGAAGACTTTTATGTTCACCAGGACTGCAGTTTTAGTATTTGTAGTATTATGCAAGACAGAAGTTTTAGTGTTTCTTTTTTACATTATATTGGTAAGTTTTCTAATTATTAAGGGCTATTAATTTTGCATTATGCATTATATATATAAAAGAGTGAATTCTGAAATTGCTGTTTGTTATTGAATAAGAACCAAATTAATTATTTTATATATTTCTACTCTTATCTATATCATATATCCATGTCATATGGTGTATGAAATTCTATTTAAATATATAGTAACACTATAATGTTGTAGCACTACAGGCTGCATTTAGTTTAAATAAAATACAGTAAAATCAGTAATATTGTGAAACATTATTTCACATTAATTCACTGTTTTCTACTTGAATATATTTTAAAATGTAATTTATTCCTGATGCAAGGCTGAATTTCAGCTTCAAAGTCTTCAGTGTCACGATTCCTCAGAAATCATTCTAATATGCTGTATGCTATTTGTGCACAATAAACATTTCATATTATTATCAATATACCAGGATACATTTTCCAAGATTCTTTAATGAATAGAAAGTTCAAAAGAACAGCATTTATTTGAAATTTTGCAACAATGTAAAAGTTTTTACTGTCACTTTTGATCAGTTTAATGCATCCTGGCTAAATAAGAGTATTAATTTATTTTAAAGGAAAAAACTAGTGTACACTACCTGTTTATGGTCATCTTTTGCTCACTTTTGGGCATTTAAGCACGTTTTTTTTTTTTTTTTTTCTCTTATGCAGGTTAAATTAGGCCATATTTAATTTGTCAATTTCAGTTGGAGCACATAGGCAGACAAATCTTTTTAAAAGAAAAAAATATATAATATGTTTAAACTGAAAGGAAATGAGAAACAATTATGTTTTGATTGAGTCCCAGTCGGTGTCCTTTAAATGGAAAATGAGGTAGGGGAAAAAGAATCGGCGGGTGGTAATTAAGGACACAAATTTTCTGATCGCCAGACAAAAGAGCAGAGATAAGGCCGCTTTCTGATCAGACATTTAATTTCAGGTGTTTAATATAATTCATTTTCTTTTCTCTCCCTTTCTGTTACGCCATTAAACTCTGATTGTCCATTTGCAGCCAACTTGACGGCTGTTTCCTCTTGCCCCTCATCAGTGGATGCGAGAGTAGAGGGTGTCTTTTCCTGCTATTACCTCTAACACAGCATGAAATCTGCAATTAAATCACATAGGAGTAATATCTAATTGATCAAGTCTTTAGTATACGAGACTTTCCAGCAAGGCCGTTCAATATGAACTAAAGAATTCATTTTATAATTCTCGTATTCTCTTTTATAAAATATTTCCAGCAGAGAGTCTGAAAGTTCATGTTTTTCACTATATCAATGTGGCTGCATTTCCATCTTTATCAAATCTATACACTAACAAAAGTTTCGAAACAGAAAGAATTTTTTTAAGAAATTAATACTTTTATTCAGCAAGGATGCATTAAATTGATCAAAAGCGACTGTAGCCACATTTATAATGTAACAAAAGATTTCTATTTCAAAATAAATGCAGTTCTTTTGAAGTTTCTATTTATTAAATAATACTGGGGGAAAAAAACATGAAATGGTTTCCACAATAGATTTGACATTTGAATCGTGGATATTTCTACACTGATAATAATAAGGAATATTTTTGACAAATCTGCATTTAAATAATAATATTTCAGTTTTTACTGTATTTTTGATTAAATTAATGCAGAATTGCTGAGTATAAGAGACTCAGTTAAAACATATTTAAAAACCACAAACTGTTGTGCATTAACTGGTCTAAATAGTGGGTTATGGGTAACCTGTTGAGGATTCTACAGGTCTCTGATCACCTGAGAAGATCCTGTAAACAGGTCCGGTTCTGTGTTGTCATGTTCTGACTTTGTGAAAGTGAAATGAGGGTCTGCCGGAGGGGTCATGGTGGGGCACAGAGAGGGAAAGCCATTCTTTTGTTCTTCTGCATCTGTGATCCGTCTCAGTTCTTCATCCGATGAGTCTTCCTCACTGGGCACCAGGCAAGCATCTTCACCTGTCATTTCCTCTTCTGAATCTGAGCAGTGACAAATAGTGAGAGAGAAGAAACCGTGAGGACCAGAGGAGAGAAACATCGAGACGTTTCGGCAGGAGGCCGGCAGTGAGGATGCAAACGCGCGGCCTAATCTAACGCTCGCAGCAAGCCGCCTGGACATGGTCTAGCAGAGCTTGTGTGTTTCACTTCCCTGCTTCCTGTCTGCTGCCTCCTGCATTAATAATGCTTATCCTACACAGCTTGAAGTTTCCATCACTCTGCTAGTCAGCAAATACTGCTGAAACAACCGCTGTGTGAATGAAGGCTAATGTCTACACTGGTGTTTTCTCATCATCTTTACTCTCCGATGCAGATGTGCTGGATCCCAAGGGATGGAAATCAGGTTTTTGTCATTTAGGAGGGATTTTGCAATGGTTATCGAACAGCTCTTTGGAAAACTCCATTCGGATTGGTTAATCGTGCATTTGGCAGTCAAATGTTTTTGTACGAAGATGACAAACTGTATAATTGTCTTAGGCATCTTACTTTTTCATGTCTCTCTTGTCACTCTTAATATTTAAGCTCAAATTCATAATTCATGTCATACTTATATTATTATTATCATTATTATTATGCTACCATAATATATATATATATATATATATATATATATATATATATAGATAGATAGATAGATAGATAGATAGATAGATAGATAGATAGATAGATAGATAGATAGATAGATAGATATAGTAGCAGTGTAATTGGCAGGATAATGTAATAATCACAATGAAAAATTTGCTGCATTAATATATAATTTATGATGCATACCCTAGCAACAACCTAGCAACTCTCTAGATCACTCTAGCAATCACTCAGAATACCTTAGTAACCAGATTCTAACAAATAATATTATAAACAAATTATATTATAATACAAAATATTATAATATTAATATCTTGTATAGACAAATAAAAGTTTGTCTTGATGAACTTTTTATTATCTAGATATTACATTTTAAATTATTATCAAAATTAATTGTTTATTTATTTTTTGTACATTGGTATCATTTACCATATTGATGTTGCCACCATTTTATAAAATCAGTTAGTCACTTGCATGTTACAGTGATTTTGCCTTGGTTAAATGTAAAAGCTTAAACAAAATATTTAAACATGGTAAAATCAATGTATTGCACAGCTTCGAGTGGTAAATTGGTTTTAAAAATATTTAAACTGCTATTAATTACATAGGAAACAGTCTTCATCACTTACAAACACTTACAAAGGATAATTATAAACACACTGACTCAAGCACATCATGGAAGCCAAACAAAATTGCAATTAGATACTGCCAACTAACATTTTCAATGTTCAAAAAACTTTAATTAAAATTTACCAACAAAAAATAACTAACCTGACATGCTCAGCCGTAAGGAAAGCATTGTGGTTTTGGGTGACCTCCGTGAGCCTTTTAACCATTTGGAGGCTGGAGGTGAACGGTGACCCTCAGCATGAGAAGATTCGGCCCTAGGTGTAGTAGACCTGATGGAGTAATAGATTGGCATAGTAGGTGTACTTCTATCTGAGACTAATTCAGACTGTGATGAATCTCTAAGTGATAGCTTTAATGAAGGAACTGCAGCACTTGGGGAAGTGATGGCACGTTCTGGAGACAGTTGAGATAATTTTGGTTCAGAAACAGGTGTTGAATGAGCAGGTCTAGATTGGATTGGGTCGACTGGAGAAGAAACTGATCTAGACCTTGGGGACGGAGAATCTGGAGGTTTTGGACTTTGTTTAGAGATGAGAAAAGCAGGAGAATGACATTGAGAAGACCTAACAGATGGTGTTCCACCAGGAGAGGGGCTGACAGTGGAAATATGGTCCTCAAAGCCTGGGAGAGTTTGATTTAATTTGGTTTTTGGGAGTGAAGGAGATGATGTTGGCAGAAGCACTGAGAATTTGTCCTGTTGTGCTGCAGAAGATCTCATCTGTGGGCTTGGTTTAGGAGAGTTGCTGAGTTTCACTTTCTGGCCTCCTGTTCGTGAATTCGACAGAAATGAGTCTGAGGTAGTTGACAGGTGCTGTGATCTCTGAAGTGGAGTAAAGCTTTCTGATCTTGGCAATGATGACAAAGATTGTTCAGCCTCTTGAGACAGCGGCCACATCTCAGGAGAAGTGCTGATCTTTAAATCAGAATTACTTTCACTGAAGGATCCTTTGGTCATCTCGGAGAAAGATTGTGAAGAAGGCAAAACCGAATATCCAAAATCTCCTCCTGCAGATAAAGCTTCATTTCCAACAGCTGCAAACCTTAAGGAAGAAAAAAAGACATGTATATATAACATCTAACAACTTACTCCCATTTATTTTAAGTCTAGTTGTGGCTGATATAAATGTAAATGTCAAGATGACACTGTATTTGTGTCAGTTCTGAGTAGAGAAAAACACAGCTACTTCAATTATATTGTTGTTTCAAGACAACACTCCTACTGTGAACTTTTCTGTCGCTTCCTTTCAAAAAGTCTCAGTTTTTTGCCTTGATCTTGTCTTTCTTACATTTCGCTCTCATTTCCCTGCTTGACTCCAAAGGATCTGTACATTGTAGCGTCTCCAACCATCTGGAAAAATTAAAGTGACAAAAAACGAAACAAAACAAACAATGACAGAAGAAACTGGAGAAGACAGAATGATAAGTGTAAGGAAACATCACTGAGGAGGAGACATTCGCTGGCTATCACCCAGCAGTCCATTACGGAAACTAGAGTGGTGGAGTTCAGAATTACCTCATCTAACTCTACGATGCTCAAACAGAATTCTGCAGGGCTGTCCGCTTTCCCAGCATCCTCAGCGGGAGCGATCATGAAGAGAGAGGTAAAGTATTTATGCAACTCCATCCGCTCTGCTGCAAATCAGAGATGCAGTAAAACAGATTTATGCTTGGAGTTAAATACTGAAATTAAATCAGCTCAATGATCAGTATGAGCATATTTATTCATAATACAGAGTGATAGATCTTTAGATTTATTTCGGTCCATGCCCTGTGAAAATGTATTTTTTGAAGACATTAAATCAACTTTTTTTACCTATTTATTTTCTGAATAAATACCCCATCTATGCACAATTCATTCATGCATTTTACTAAAAAAAAAAAAAAAGAAAAATTAAAAACTTTCATATTTCAAAATACAACACTGTTTAAAAACTTAGCATCAGTAATATTTTAATACTTTTAACAACATTTAAAGACATTAATAATGTTACAAAAACTTTTAAATAAATGGAACATTTTTGTAAATTATTCCATTTAAATACAATCTTTCATGAACTTTCTACTCATCAAAGTATCCACAAATTCACTGATTTTTAGTTTGTGTTTTTACTATATTTTTTATTTATTTATATACTGAGCATGTGACTTTTGAATGGTAGTGTATAATAAATTTTCCACCTTTGTTTCTTTCTGATTATGTAAACAAGGCCATGGCCATGGGGGAAAAAAATTAACTAAATAATTATTTGATGATCTTATTAAATGCTTGTTGCATATTCTGATCACAAAAAAAACAAAAAAACAAGTCATTTCAACTTAAACTACATTAAACTGACAAAAAAAAAATAATAATAAGTTGAACTTCATATAACTTAAAGTTGAAACTGCTTATTTTGTAATGAAAAACCAGAAGTTGCAATAACTTACTGATCATATAATTTCTCCAGTGTTGCAGTAAGAAAAAAATGTCACTTACAAAAGTGAAATGCTTTGTGAATGTCGTTTCATGTTTTTAAATGCAGGATGAATCAAGACAAGCTGTTGACAGATTGAACAGGTAATGACCAACCAGCAGAATCCAAATCAGATGAACCATCAGAAAGACGCCTTTGCATTTGAAAAAGTGACTGAAAAGTGTTTTCGGCGTGAGCATCATGGAGATGGGCTTTAGAAAAGACACGACAGGCTCGGGCTGGTGCCGATGAAGAGAGACGGCGCTCATCATGGGGCTGTTTGGGAAAAGCTGAAGGTGGTCAGTTCTTTGGCAGCTGTGATCAACTGGCCTCCCAGCAACACCTAGAAACTTCTCTCAATCAGCTGTCGGAGTGCTCTGTCAGACCATCGCCCTCCCTCCAGTGTAATAAGAGCTCTGTGATTACCCTTCAGGGACGCAGTGATGGATCCGAGCTGCCGGCTGAGAGAGGAAAGCTGCCCTCTGCAGTGACTCTTACAGCTCATTTCTCCAGCTTTTTGGAGAGAGTAAACTTGTACAGGTCTATGTGAATTGCAGCATGTACACGACCAGTCACCCACTATTCCTTATCATCCTTTGTCCAAACCAGGTGCCATATGACAAGTTTCCAGTGACAAAAATATATATAATCTTTTTTTTTGCAACCATATTTTAAATACATATATCTGGTCCTATTTTGCACAATCAATCCTATTTTGATGTTAAAGTTGATGGTAGCCATTGACTTACGTTGTATTTTTTCCATGCTATGGAAGTCAATGGCTACCATCAACTGTTTGGTTACTAAAATTCTTCAAAATATCTTCTTTTGTGTTCAGCAGAAGAATGAATCTCATACAGGAACAACTTGAGGGTGAGTAAATGATGACAGAATTTTCATTTTTGGGTGAACTTTCCCTTTAAATGCTTGCAAGAAAAAAAATGGGGGGGATGGTTAATATGAGCAAAGGTGGCTGTGAAAAAAAAATTGCATTGTTTTGCTTTGTGATCTTTCATTCAAAAAACATCAACAAAAATCTAACTTTTCATTGAAGTAAAAATAATTGAAAGTGGGAGAAAAACTAATTATGAAATAAAAGTTTTTCTTTAATAAAATGTGGCCACAATTATTAGCACCCCTAGAAATTCTTATGAATAAAATATCTCTAAAATATATTCCCATTTATATTTACATTTTCTACCATTTACCAGGGGTCAATTCTGACCACAACTGTATATATACATATCATTTCATCATTTATTTATTTTGACAATTAAAAAAAAGTGATTTTATGTTTTAAATTGTGTGACATTTTAATGTCTATTATCAGTTTACTGTTTAATTGCATATGTGTGTGTGATGAAACGGGTCACACCTGTCAGTTTTTGGCTCAGTTCATCCATCTCTGCGGGTGGAGGTGTGGGTGGCTCCGGCCGGCGTTGAACGACAGACCAGGGCTGAAATTCTTCAATTTGTCCTCTGAGGGAAAGAAAATAACGCTGTTCCTAGTAAATCACACTCAGAAATTTGAGGATAATTAATCAGGCTCCCTTTCCTCAACGGTGCAACTATAAATAAACAACATTTCAGCACAGCACAGCACTTTAGTAATAGCTTTATCCTCCTCTGAAAAATATTTCCCCAGTAGGAAAAAATAACATTAACCAATAATATAATAGCCTGACATGTTTCACTTCTTTTCAGCTTTTTTTCTAATCGATTCCTGATGTATGAAATGAAGTTCTGCTCTACATTATTTTAGGGATGTATACACTACACATTTTCAAAAACATCTAGTTGGTGAGTAGTAGTAGTAGTAGTAGTAGTAGTAGTAGTAGTAGTAGTCTAGTCAAAGTTAATGAAGATCTGTAAATTAGGATACTTTTGGATCAAGTTCTCCAAATACAACAGAATTTCTTAGCGATATATTGACATTAAGAATAGGTGAGCTGAGTGACATACCATGATTTATGAATGTAACAAATATGTAATCATTTTCTTAATTTTTTTCTTGTTTTCTACTATAAACATCTTTGAAACAAAACAAATTTACTCTAAGAAGCAAAATGAGATCTTAAGGTCTAAAAGTTTTTTAGGTTTATGCTGAAAGCAAGAAAAACCTGTTTGCCATAGTTTGTTTATATATGAATACTTAAATATTTATAGTGAAAAACAAAATGTTCTTGCAGCATATATAATTGTGATAATAATAAAACTAATATTTTTTAAGAAGTCTCTTTTGCTAAACAAAGCTCCATTTATTTGATCAAAAAACTGTAAAAGCAGTAATTTTGTGAAAAAATATTACAATTTAAAAGAACTGTTTCCTATTTTATTACATTTTAAAATGTAATTTATTCCTGTGATGCAAAGCTGAATTTTCAGCATCATTACTCCAGTCTTCAGTGTCACATGATCCTTCAGAAATCATTCTAATATGCTGATTGGCTTCTCAAGAAACTTTCTTAGTATCATCAATGTTAAAAACAGCTGTTCTGCTTAATATTTTTTGTGGAAATCATGATAATTTTTTTCTGGAATATTTGATGAATAGAAAGTTCAAAAGAACAGCATTTGTTTGAAATAGAAACTTTTTATAACGTGTATTTACTATCACTTTTGATCAATTTAATGCATCCTTGCTTAATAAAAATATTTCTTTCTTAAAAAAATATATTACTGACCCCAAACTTATGTCACATTATGAAAGTTAAATGTAAATTGCAGAGTGTATTCTCTCCTCAGTACATACAAGGAAAACAACATAATTTCAATCCAATAACAAATGAAAGTGGCTGAAGGAAGTTGATGACCAAGACTTCCTGTTCGAGAGTAAATCTCAGCTCAGCCAGATTCCCCTGACCCACAGGTTTAGTCCTTTAAACCTTTTCCCAGTGATTTACCATACAAACGCATTAGCAGAAAATCCATCAACTCTCTGTCTTTCCCAAATGCAAGTCTCTTTCTCTTTTATTCGTTGTGCTCTTGTCTCCCTTCCTGAAGCCAACTCTTGCTGCCTCAGCAGGGCAACCTGTTTTCCTCACTGTGTGTGCGCGTGTGTGTTTGTGAGCGTATGAAGGGATTAGACACCCCTATCACACACTCCATTCCTCCAGAGTGTGAGCTGCAGCCCTGGGCCACACGTCTGCCCTCCTCCCACTGAAACCAAAACACGCACATGCTGGAAAAATCCAGCTTCCTGTTCCGTGATTCTTCACACACCCAGCCTCAAAAGAAGGCAATTTGACGGATTCACAATTAGACTCTTCTTGAATAGCCGACCTAAATACCATTGCTGCCACAGATACCATAATGCTCAAGAAGCCTGAGATGCGGTTCAAAGCGCTTAGGAGGGTTTACAGATACTGTGTTTGTGTGTTTTGTCAGGTTTTCTCATTTCGTAGGCGAGCATCGCAATCTTTTGGGGGGCAGAACAACCGCTTCACTGGCTCTGTTTCAATACTTAGTGTGCTGCCTACATAGGTGGCTGTCTTCAAAGGCAGCACCCTAACTGAAACGGAACCTTCCTAATAACTGATCTAGAATGTACTGCAGTGTTATTTTAGTATTATTTATTTACTACAGTCTTTATTAATACTTCAGCTTTTATTTTTATATTTTCAGTTTTCATTTTAATTCTGATTTTGTTATGAGCTTTTGTTATGAGTTTTTGTTTTTTAGCTTTAATTTATTCTTATTTAAGTTTCAGTTTTAGTAACTTTATTATTTTAACATCAAATTATTTATTTCAGTTAGTGGACAAGGCACCATTTCTAATTTTTTAGGTTTAGATTTTTCATCTAATATTTATTTTTTATTTCATTTCCACTTAATTTAAATATGTTTCAATTATGCTTTAATTACATTTCTCTCACTTCATCGATTTTGGATCATTTTTTAATTGAGGTTATCGCAATGCATTTTGGGATTGCATTCTCTAAAAGAGTGCATTAGTGTTCGCTCACTTTTACAGTGCTGTTAGCTCCGTAAGTACTTTTTCCATTCATTTTTTCCCACAGGGATTTTAAAAATGTCTTCATTAAAGCGTTATAAGCCATGGACCAAAACAACCAGCCACAAGATGAATCAGAAAATTACAAACTTTGATTAGAAGCAAAAAAGTATTTGAAAATTGGACAAAAAAGGTACAAGACTCTGTAATAAACAGCTTTAGTGAGGGGAAAAACCTATAATCCCATGAAACATTGAAAGTTGTTGATTATATGTAAAGAAACAATATATATTAAGTTTACTGCAAAATATGCATATATACAGTATATACAAATATGTAAGTCTTTTGAGAGTGTAGGCAGACTAACTCAACCCCATAATTTGCAATGCTTCATGGGAGTGGGCGGAACTAAACAGTGTTTTGCTGCAAATTAACTGGCTACAACGATATGGCTGCAGCTCTCTCTGATTGGTGGAATTTTCTGTACAACATCATGGGTAATGTAGTTTTTCACCACAAATTCTGCTCTTAAATACGATTAAAAAAAAAAGTTTAACAGATGGCTTTAACAAAAGCACATATCATTGATTAACAACCTCAGAACTCACAACAGCTTTGTGTTTAAAAGTTTTTAAGTTATCATCAAAAAACAATTTCTCTATGCTGCCTACCTTTTGGAACAGCCTTCATGCCTTAAAATGATCCCTACACAGGAAGCTCACAAGGTTTGAGTGCCATTGTGTTTGTTTAAAGAAGATTTCACAAAATTAAAGCAATACCACGAGACTGCTTTGGAGCTGATTAGCTCAATAAATTCAAGTGACTCTGCCGTGGCACAACTTAAAGGTGAGGCTGTGTAATTAGCAGCCATTAGTCATTAATTGATCTTAAATGGACCTTAATTGGGGCCTGGGAAGGTAAATGAAGCTTGTAATGTTCTTTTTCAATGTGTGTCTGTTCGGTTATAAAGTGCGAGCCGAGGTGTCAAGCGCTAACCTGCGGTGTTTTTTCAGGAGGAGTTTCTCCATGTAGCTCAA
Organism: Spinibarbus caldwelli; assembly: GCA_039654775.1. NCBI lineage: Eukaryota > Metazoa > Chordata > Actinopteri > Cypriniformes > Cyprinidae > Spinibarbus > Spinibarbus caldwelli. Next base: position 4,298,855 of record CM077239.1, read on the forward strand.
AGTGTCCACCTTGAACTCCACACGAATTAACTGCTGGGATCCTTTCTCAGTTTGTGTTTCCATCACAGACACTAGAGAGAAAGAGAAACCAATCAAGTCTTCAGTCCAAACGGTGTGTTTACAGACCAGGAAAATACCCCTATTTACCTGCAGTGTGTATGCGGCCTAGCAGTCGATCAGACATGTATAATCCGATTTCTTATTAGCTTCAAGCAAACCACTAAAGAATTATGACAGACTCATGAGACTAAATGAGAGAAATAAGCTGTCTGGTGCAGAATTCAAGCAGTACTATAGACATAATTCCGTCTTTGTTTTGAGAGTTATTTTGCTGTATTGTGAGAATATAAAGCGCGGTTAGACTTCAATGCATTTGAAACCCCCTTAACACAGCAGTCATTATCACAGTGAGCACAAGCCAAGCAGCACTGCAGCGGGCGAGACTCCTGCTAGCCAAGTACAGAAAGGGAAGTGAGATAGAGAGGAACAAACACAAGCAGTCTGACACATAAGGACTGACTTTAGTTTGCTGCAGTGTGATCTGACCATTCCGTTGTAAGAACAGCTGTCCTATTCAGCTTTAATCCCCAACAATACATAGAAGATATGTTTGGAATAACAGGCTAGCATACTGCTCGTACTATAGCTGCAGTATATAATATGTTCAGCAGCATGTGCATGGTTTATAACTATGTAAATTTTCTCTATGCATGAAGTACCTTATGAGCTTTGAGCTACATTTGACACATTTAAGTATATATAATATATAATACAATACATTTATATATATATATATATATATATATATATATATATATATAAACCACTCAAAACACTCATGCATTGGTAGTATTGTAGCACAAGTTTCGTGCAATCAAACTAATAGATAAAATTCTAAACAAATTGGCATTTAAATATATATATATATATATATATATATATATATATATATATATATATATATATATATATATACACACTTTTATACTCTAATATACACACACACTCAACACATAAATATTTATTTATAAATGTAATGCATATAAATGTTAATGAAATGCAATTTTTATTAATTCAAATGAAAATGGACAAAGAAGAAACATAGACAGCTCTTGCTTAAATGCATCCAAAAACATTTGCTTTTTTAACAAAAAATTGGGGGGAATAAAAAATGAATGAGTAAATAAATAAATAAATAAATAATCAAATTTCACTTAACACCCTGTCTACACGGGATGTGAGATGTGCGTCATGATGCATCAAAATAAATTGCTCCTATTGACATGCTGCAGAGACACTCAAGTCACTTTATTCCCTGTCCATATGAAATAAAATGATTTTGATTACAAATATCATGTGGGTAAACTGATAGCTATGAATTTTATTAATTCTGACCACTACATCAAAGCCATCTAATGACGTTTCTTGTCTTTGGTTTACTAATTTAAACAACTATTTGGTTCTGATCATAAGTGTATGCAGTTGTAGCAATACTACATATATGAATAATAATAAAATCAATGCATTTGCTTTAAAATGAAGTAGGATATTAAATTACTCACCCATTATACCTTTTATAAATTCTGGCATCAAGCTCACAGCTGATTAATCTGTGAGCTTTATCGTGAATCTGCCACTGCAAGTTGCAAGGTTGTGACATTTATCATTGCATAAAGTACACCAAATTATATACTATTCCTAAATCATAGTAGGTTTAGAATTAACAGTATGCACTAGGCTAGTATTTGATTTCAAACAGAGTACAGTGATTCTCTTAAAGGAGATCCTGAAGTCAAGTGCATGGAAACTTCACGTCTGCTCTCATTTAGCAAACAAATATCCCACTGATCTTGACTAATATCTCTAACAGATTGAATTTCTTGTGACCTGGCATCATCATTCAAGTTTCTGAGAATAGTTTCTCAAACTCATTGAATCATATGTTGTCAAATCACGGAGGCATTTCTGCAAACCGCACGCAGTGCCTAGAAACACACACACGCACAGCATCAACGAGCACATGTTTGTCATGCATATATGTAGTTACCTGGCAACCAATCAGTGGCCCTGTCACACTCGCGGCGTGCGTTATTTCAGTCAATGCCACACATGAGTGTGCTTTATGAGAGACTGTTTGTGTGTGTTCTGACAGCCTGCCAGAGAATATACGTGGCAGCTCACATGAACCTGACAGCATGTCACTTTATTACCGCGATTTGACTGTAGCACATCCACACACTCTCAGATGCGCATGTGTGTGTGTTACCTGGTCTCTGTCCTCTCTCTCTCCACTCTTTCAGAGCCTCCTGGAAGGACCTGGCTGACTCCTCTTCATCAAAGCCTCCGCTCAGCAGAGAGCTGTCCTCTTCCTCAGCAGCCTCCTCATCCTCCACGTCAACACCATCATTCACGAACAACACCTGAGGCGAGACACGGAGAACACAATGAGAGTGTCTTAGAGAGTGAGAGGAGGAGATGAAATTAAATGGAGCACATGGCCAAGTTTCCACACTCTACAGAAAGTTGCGAGCAGTTTCGTGTTCAAATATCAACTTTCGACTTACAAATAAAACTGAATCTACCCAGAAACAGTTGAAGAAAGAGACGTGCACTGGCTGTGAGATATCAATCAGCAATAAAGCTGGCTAGAAATGTTTATTTAGCAGGTTTATGAGGTGACAGGTGTGTGCAATAAAACTACATTTCCCATCATTCTTTGTGGAAGTACAAGAATGTTAAAATACATCGATAAAGCATCAGTCAGACGCCTAATGCACATTTTTGCTCTTCATTTTGTTGAAGGCATTTAAAAGTTTGGAGTTTTTTCTGAAAGAATGTAATACTTTTATTCATCAAGGACGCATTAAATTGATCAAAAGTGGCAGTAAATACATTTATGATGTTGCAAAGATTCATATTTTTAAAAAAAATGCTGTTCTTTGAAAAATCCTGATAAGAATCCTGAAAAAAAAGAAAAATGTATCACGGTTTCCACAGCACAATAACATTGTTTTTACATTAATAATAACTGAAAATATTTCTTGAGCAGCAAATCAACATATTAGAATGATTTCTGAAGGATCATGTGACACCGAAGTGTGGAGTAGTAAAGTTGAAAATGCAGCTTTGCATCACAAAAATAGATTACATTTTAAAACACATTACATTTTTAAACATATTTTTAATGCATTAATTATGCCTTGTAATTCACCTTCTAATGCATTGTATGATCTCATCTATCTATTCATTGTTCACACAGAAAAAGTGCATTATAACACATTACAACTAACCAATTTCAGATGTACCAAATCTGCAAATATAATGTATTTTAACTTTGGTTACAATTATTTATGAAAATATACTGTATAATGCATTCCATCATGAATATCTTTATAAAGCATTGTACATAAAGGGATCAAGAAAAGTTTTACCACTATTTTACTCTATTTTTGAACAAATAAATCCAGTTTTAGTCAGCAAAAGTAACTTCTGTCAAAAACACTAAACTCATACTCATAATGTCTGTTGTGTTTTTTGTCACATACGGTTTGTCTTGTTCTAATTCTCTTTATTGCACAATATATTATCATCATATATATCATATATATATATATATATATATATATATATATATATATCAGCACATATATCATCATATTGCATTGCATTCTTAATTTATTAAAAAAAAAAAACTATGAATTGCTGCTAAACAAACACTGATACTTCTGCACTGAAGTTTTCTGCTTCGTGAACATGGAATTGCAAAAAAGGCTTATTGCTTGACGCAACAGTTACGTACAAGTGACACTTTATATAATGCATTACAAAAGTATTTTTAATTCCTCAATTATGTCTTGTAATGCACCTTATAATGTTAATAAAGTCTTTGATGTACCATCCAAAACAATCAGTGACTCACCTGTGTGGTTTGCATTTGGTTGTCAGACATAGGCTGCTGAAGGCTCCTAGGAGCTGATCTTTTCTCTGTGTCTTCACTTTCATCTGCGGCTTTGTGGGATGCACCTCGTGTATGTTGATTCTCCTCGCCGCTTACCTGCTGCTGGAGGCGGCCCAACACATCCCGAGTGCTGACAGGAGTCTGGAGCTCTGCCTGGAGGATGAAGCATAGATTTCAATCAGACCTTTAATTCAAAGTGCACAAATGCATCCTGTTAATGATTCAGCTAATGTACTGATGCAACCGAATGAATGTACACTCTTTATAGGTAAAGCATCCATCCAAATCATTAAACGGATGTCCTGTGTTCAAAACAAGCTTTGCGGACAACATCTGTGGCACGCTGTCGGTTCCAATGAAAATTTTATCTGTCAGTTCGTAGAAACAAGAAACAATGATGTAAATGGTAATGCACTGACAATGGAGGTCTATGGGGCAGCAGGGTTAAAACTAAAACCACTAAAAACATTTTGTTACTTGAAATAAAATAAAGTTTTTATTGACGTTTTAGTTTAAATTCAAAAGTAGTAACCATGAAATATGTCATACTACGGAAGTACAACAGGTTGTGAGACCTAAAACCCAGAAAACCCAGCACTTACATGTAGATTGGTAGGGTTTCTTTAATTTTATCATATTCACACCAGGTAATTGCACTTTTTATTACCGATTACTGCAAACATTATCAAATCTCTCAATAAAAAGTGCAAATGAATAATTGTCATGAAGAAAAGCTTGATTAAATCACATAATTCATCCAATAACTGGTAGCCAGTCGACTAATTCCTCTTTATGACATTACGTCCTTAAGATAACATTGTTAATGGCACTATGGTGGTCAGGGCTGCTGAATAACGCTTTCTCTTACCTCACCAGATAAGACCTTGGCTGTCTTGTGAATACATTTTTTATTATGCACCCAAACTACAGTAAACATTAGCAAATGAATTAGTTTATCTCTGCATATCGATTTGCAGACAATAGAAAGCAATAGGAAACTATTAAAGGGAGAAGAAATGTGTGCAATTTGAAAACAGAGATAAAAGAGAATGAATCGAAGTAAATGGGGAAATGCTTCTTTGTCAAAGACAGACGAAGACAAACCAAGATTTCAAAGAACAAACCCGAGGACAAAAATATTAATATTTGTTCCCTTTTTCCCCCATGGAAGCAAATTAAATAGGATTAGGATGCATAAAGCTGCATCAGAGCTGAGTGTAGTAAAATACAATTCTCAGTTTCTTGCCAAGACTGTGCACTCCCTTCAAGCAGAGCGCAAAGTTGCTACTGCTCTCTCTTTCTCTGATTTTCTCTTTCACTCAGTGTGCCTTCTTAGGCAGCATTTTAAGGCATCATAATCAAGCTCCCAATGAGAAGATGGATCCAAAAACACTTCTAAGGTACCTTGTTTTGGCCACACTATAATTCTCAGGTAATTTCTAGAATGCATTATGATGCAGTTAGTGAAAAAATAAATGCAATATGGCGAATGAAGTGAGAGAAACTCTCATTATAATTAATGCAATAAGGAAAAGAATTGATAAAAATAAACTATTTTACCTCACCTAAACAGGCATGACACAAGTTTCCAGCAACAAACTATTTTTCTGTCCACACTGAAAGCACAAATGGTTAGAAGTTGGTATATATTTATTCTTATTAGAGTACTATGTCATTAGATTAACTAACACCAAATTCTATCAATTGTGAGATTCAGATTCAGACCAATGTTGTAATTGTTAACAAAAACTAAAACTATTTAAAATCATTTTTGGTAATTGAAATCGAGCTGAAAAACGAAATGAAAAAACCCTAGTTTAAAAAGCTGAAGTACTGAAATCACTAAAACTAATATAAAAAAAAAATATATATATATATATATAAATTAAAATAGGCTAAATGGAAATGTTTTTTTTAACTAATTCAAATGAAAAGCACATAATAAAACGTAAAAAATTAAAAAATTTTAAATAAAAAATAAATGCTAATTTAAAATATTACAGGGATAGTTCACCCAAAAATTAAAATTTTTCATCATGTACTCACCCTCATGTTGTTCCAAACCTGTATGAGTTTCTTTCTTCTGTTGAACACAAAAGAAGATATTTTGAAGAATGTTGGTAACCAAATAGCTGTCGGTACCCACTGACTCCCATAGTAAGGAAGAAAATATATGGAAATCAATGGCTACTGTCAACTGTTTGGTTACCAACATTCTTCAAAATATCTTTGCAACAGAAGAAAGAAACTCTTACAGGTTTGGAACAACTTGAGGGTGAGTAAACAATGACAGAATTTTTTGGAAACTATACCTATAAATACTATAATAATATATAAATTGCACTAAAATTACACTGATGTAGACAGTAGACAGCAAGGAAGCTCACTAGGTTTATGAATAGAGCCTATGGGTTCTTCTGTTTCTCCTCCATCTGGACTTGCTTGCTTGTGTTTGTGTAACTACTTTAACGGCTTTCTGTATGCAGCAGTGCAGGGTGAGCGTCACACAGGGCAGAAAGAAGTTTGATGGTGCACATGTGCTGTCTAATGCTGCATGATGAGATGTAAACATGAGGACAGGTGTGAAGGGTTTATGTGGGTCACTCAAGGTCATGTTCTCAGAAGAAGAGTCGATCTCCACACCAATCCAGCATACCTGTAGTATGCAATAATTGGAGCACCTCAAATGCTATGATCAACACTGACACACACATGATGATACCTAAACATATTTGTATGCCTGTGTGGAGTGCTTTTGGTCATGGGGTCATGGAGAGGTATGCCCTGGGGTTAGCGCTTAGCTTGCGATGGAGACCATAATGAGCTGATTTCTCCCAGTTGACTCAAAACACAGTAAGAATGACCTTGAGTTTCAAGTTAAAATGTGGCTTAAATGATTTAAAAAAGATTTTACTATATAAATGCATAGTTAAATATCAGAAACCCACTACAGGTTTAGTTAGGTTTGGAATCGTTTTTCAATGTTTTTGGAAGAAGTCTCTTTCGCTCACCAAGGCTGCATTTATTTGATCAAAAATACAGTAAAAACTGCAATATTGTGAAATATTATTAGAATTCAAAATAACTATTTTCTATTGTGATATATTTTAAAATGTAATTTATTCCTGTGATGCAAAGCTAAATTTTCAGCATCGTTACTCCAGTCTTCAGTGTCACATGATCCTTCAGAAATCATTCTAATAAGTTGATTTGAAAAGTTATAGGGTAAGTAAGAACACTTTTATTCAGCAATGGCGCACTGAATTGATCAAAAGTGATGGTAAAGACATTTATTATGTTGCAAAAGATTTAAAAAATATTACTGTTTATCAAATAAATGCAGCCTTGATGAGCATAAGAGTAAGTTCAAAAACACAAAAAAATCTTAATGATTTCAAACTTTTGACCGGTACTGTATTTGGTTTCTTTTCTTGGAAGAAATGTACTAATTACAGTTGTACATATAGTTAGGTACATAGAAGGTTGAGTAATTAGTGTCGACCTTCATTTCGTTATCAATTAAGAGACTGTAGTTCAGAGTGATACTATAATAGTAAAATCACATAAAGCTAAAAGGTCATTTAATAAGCACAGTTATTTTTACATAGTTAATTTAATGGGAAAAGAGGAAAACAAAAAAAATATTATGCTGCTTATCTGTAGTATTGAATAAGGCAAGCACATATTACTAATATTGAAAATCACTATTAAAAAGCATTAACACGTCCTGAACGTGAATAAAACCTCAAGTCATGTGGCTGTTTGAGAAGAGGGGTGTAGGTACTTTTCAAAGTATATATATATACATATACATATACAGGTGCATCTCAAAAAATTAGAATAGTTCATTTTTTTCTAACTTATTTCAAAAAGTGAAACTTTCAGATATTCTAGATTCATTACATGTAAAGTAAAACATTTAAAAAAATTACAGCTTACAGGTCATGAAAGTCAAAAATCCAGTATCTCAAAATATTAGAATATTTATATTTAAGTTTCATTAAAGGACCATCCCTACAGTATAAATTCCAGATATCTCTTGTTCTCTGAAACTATAATAATGTGGAAGACAATCATTGACACCCTCCACAAAGAGGGTAAGTCACAGAAGGTCATTACTGAAAGGGGTGGCTGTTCACAGAGTGCTGTATCAAAGCATATTAAATGCAAAGTTGACTGGAAGGAAGAGATTGGGTAGGAAAAGGTGCACAAGCAACAGGGATGACCGCAAGCTTGAGAATATTGTCAAGCAAAGCCGATTCAAACACTTGAGAGAGCTTCACAAGGAGTGGACTGAAGCTGGAGTCAGTGAATGAAAAGTCACCACGCTCAGACGTCTTCAGGAAAAGGGCTACCAAGTCAGCCCAAGTCAGAAGCATCTTACCTGGGCTAAGGAGAAAATGAACTGGACTGTGGTCCAAAGTCCTCTTTTCAGATAAAAATTAATTTTGCATTTCATTTGCAAATCAAGGTCTGGAGGAAGACTGGAGAGGCACAGAATCCAAGCTGCTTGAAGTCCAGTGTGAAGTTTCTGAAGTCAGTGATGATTTGGGCTGCCGTGACGTCTGCTGGTGTTGGTCCATTGTGTTTTATCAAGTCCAAAGTCAATGCAGCCGTCTACCAGGAGATTTTGGAGCACTTTATGCTTTCCATCTGCTGACAAGCTTTATGGAGATGCTGATTTCCTTTTCCAGCAGGACTTTAGCACCTGCCCACAGTGCCAAAACCACTTCCAAGTGGTTTGCTGACCATGGTATTACTGTACTTGATTGGCCAGCCAACATGCCTGACCTGAACCCCATATGGAATCTATGGGATATTTTCAAGAGAAAGATGAGAAACAGTCGATCCAACTATACAGACGAGCTGAAGGCTCAATAGTGCCTCAGCCTTGCCACAGGCTTATCGCTTCCATGCCACAGCTCACTGATGCTGGAGTTTTTGTGCTAAAGGAGCCCCGACCAAGTATTGAGTGCATAAATTAACATACTTTAAAGAACTTGAACTTCTCTGTTTAGGAAATCCTCATTTTGATTGATCTTAGGAAATATTCTAATAATTTGAGATGCTGGATTTTTGACTTTCATGAGCTGTAAGCTCTAATCATCAAAATTAAAACAAAAAACTTTTGAAATGTTTTACTTTACATGTAATGAATCTAGAATACATGAAAGTTTCACTTTTTGAAATAAGTTACATAAGTTGCACCTGTATAAATAAATATATATATATATATATATATATATATATACACACACACACATACATATATTGTATATTAAGGTGAAGAAGGGACCAAAATCCAGAATATCACAAAGACTTTTCAGCAGTGAATGTAACTGCAAAGACTGCCAAAAGGACTGTAATGGTCTCTACAGAACTTCCTCCTCAGGCATTGTCCACTATTGGTGACCAGTGCTCTGCGTTTCTGAGAAACGGCATGGAGGAGGAAGACTGAATCTGGAGGTTTGTGCTGCGGGCATGTGTAGGTGTGTGTGTGTGTGTGTGTGTGTGTGTGTGTGTGTTTCTGTGGGACGGACGGAGGTTGTCAGAACACCTCCTCACCTGTATGGGAACCATACAATGGCGCTTCAGTGCCCCCTTCTGGTGGAATCTGACGAAGCAGCCCACACAATAATCCTCTCCGCATTCCGCACACATCTGAAACAGATCAAAAACAATTAAATAAACTCAGCATGCGTACAGAAGGTATATTCACCCCAAAAACTTTAATATCAGCAATATATATATTTAAATATCTTGCGCTTTTTGCTCAACACGATACATATTAAAATGGAGAGAAGGGAGTTGCACGTATCTTAAGGGAGCTCATTATTTTGTTACCGATTGTAAATGAGTGCAGAAGGCGATAGGAGAGCCCGTTTGATGGACAGACGGGTAGAAAGACAGACGGCATAGCAGCACAGGAATTTAAAGGAAGGTCTATCAAACCTACAGCTGAAGAGCCACTTGTAAATGAATCCAGTCTGCTGTCTTTATTAATTCGGTCTGAACGTCTGCATGTCTTCTCTGTATGATGATGCAGCACTTCAGCTTGAGAAATGCATGATGCTTGGAAGTTTGTGTTTTTTAGAACAGACTTTGGATAGGTTTGGAATAATATTTCTGCAGTCTATATGAACATTTTAGCACAGTAGGTGTATGTTTGCATTGAATATCCATTTAGTCTATTACATTTGCCAAAATGTGGATGCAAAGCACACTGCATGAAATACTATATCCCACAATGCAGTGTGCTCTACTTGACCTTCTTTTACCAGCATGACAAATGAACCAGAAGCTTCACTTGTTAGACTTTTGCACTTAACACTTATTTTCCACAAAATTAAACATTAAACAAAACAATGCAGAATGCTATAGTCAGTGTTGTTCTTGTTAACCAATGTTGGGGAAAGTTACTTTTAAAAGTAATGCATTACAATATTGTTTTACTCCATAAAAAAAGTATGAAAAGTAATGCATTACGTTACGTTTGCGTTACTTTTTGTCACCTAGGCTGGGCTTGCTTATTTATTTTTAATAACGGAAACCTCAAAAGTTATATTTTTGGTGACTGTAAAGGCCCTTTCACACCAAGAGTGAAATTAATAAGACTCAGGCTGAAGAAAATGCCTCTGCTTGTGCACTTACTCCCAATTTCTCTCAACACGGGGACAGGAAAGGTGTCAGTGAATAAATAGGAAAATAAAGTAACTTGTTACTTATTTGAAAAAGTAACTCGGATACGTCTTGTTAATTTAAAAGTAATGCATTACTTTACTAGTTACTTGAAAAAAGTAATCTGATTACATAACTCGAGTTACTTGTAATGCGTTACCCCCAACACTGTTGTTAACTAAAACTAAAATTAAAACTATTAAAAAATGCTTCTGTTACTTGAAAAAGCACTGAAATAAAATAAAATAAAATAAATTAAAATATAAATATTAGATGAAAATCTTAAATGTAAAAAACTTGAATAATAAATAAATATATATAATGTATATAATATATATAATAAATAAAATAAATATAATGACTTTTTATAAAATGACTAAAACGGAAATAAAAAAAATAAAATGAAAGCAAAATATAAATATATAAAAATGAATACAACTGACCAAAATTATTACTAAATATTAAATGAAAAATGTAACATTTTTTATGAAATAATGAAAACAAGTTTATTAAAATGACTAAAACTTAAATAAAAATAAATTAAGATAAAAGGAATGAATGAAATAATGAATACAAATGACCAAAGCACAAAAAATTAGAACTAGGCTACATATTAGATGAAAAACTTAACTTAAACAAAAATGTTGTTTTGGCTAAAATGACTAAAACTTAAATAAAAATAAATTGTGATAAAAAGATAAGAAGAACTATGCAGATAAAAATTACTTATAATTTATATATAAAATTGAAAATATATAATTGAAAACTCATCCAAAATATTAATTTAATAGTTTATCAAGAATAGGCTACTAAAACAACACTGACTATAGTCTGAAATAGTTTTGCAACTTAAAATAGGTGGAAACATACTCTAGCATACAACTCATAATATTTCTACCAGATAAAGAGAAGCAACATAAAGGTAGTTCAGCCATAATTTCGCACTTTGCAACTTCATTAGGCTATGGGTCAAGTGACCAGTCACAATTTGTTTTGTTTTACATGATGTTTAAGGAAGAATTTATCTAAAGTGGTAAACACTAACTCATTCAAATGAGTGTAAGTGTGTAGACTTTGCAATGTCTGTTCAAATGTTTACTACTTCAAAGCCAAAGTTATGCATCTTCATACATAGCAGACATTTACAGATAATTTCACAAAGCATAATACACAGTTCTGCTCATGGATGTCTAGTTTCTAGTTTACTTTTAACTAACTGGAAGTGCCGTACAAGTCAGTCAATCACGAGAAACTGGAGATGTCAGCCATTTCTGTGCACAAATACATCTGATTTAAAAGCATGATGTCTGAAAGTACTGTATATTTCACACACTATTAAAAAATTTAGTAGGCAGGCAGTATCCAGTGTATACTAGGCATTTTGCAGTAAACAGTACAGTACATTCTATCCTGAATACAACAACATCTTTCAACTCAACTTTAGCTCCTGTGGCTTCCTCTAGGGTTCCGTGAGTGAGCACGGAGGAAACCCTTAGGAAGCCTTGGCTCTACACATCCATAAATACATCGAGACAGACACACACACCGAACATTCACTTTAACACACTTGCCGTCTTTGACAGCCAAATGCTGATGTGCAAATTCTACAGGTACATTTCCCCTCGAGACTGTCTGTCTCAAAGCACTCAAGTCCCCTTTACAGACACACACACACTCGAGCAGCACATGAAAGTCCCAAATCTACCAAGGGTGACAGGGTCCCCTTTAATACGGCCACACAAACACGCACACACACACACACTCTCGGTGAATAAAGAAAAGGGTAAATACAGTGCTGCTCTGTGAATCTACAGCTGTGCCATTACCGGCTCCTTTAATGGCCACATAAAAAAGTCTCATTTCAGCACGACACCGTTGAAATAAATTACAGCAGCATCATTCTCCCTAAACTGATTTTTAAGAGGGCTTCCGGACTACAGAATCTGTACTTCATGTCTTCTTTGCTGTCGGATGAGTAGGAATATATTAGCAGTACTGTATTTAGCAGCAGTTCAATCTACTGCTGCCAGTCATGGCTCAAAGTAAAAGGTGGGATCTTACCATCAGTAGCTAAGGGAGCTCTTTTATTCGAACTGATGGAGGATAACAAACCCTTGTGTCGTGCACTTTAGTCTTGAAGAGCCAGACTTTGACTACCGGTATGAAGTCTGGTTCACACTGCAGCTTAGTCTGGTTGAGAAAACTGCTTGACCGATATGTCTGACTAGGGATGGGTTTATATGAAGTTCATTGTACCACTATAATAGAGCAGTGTGGGAAAAAATAATAAATGAAGTGACATGGCAGTCTTCATGTCTGGATGTGCAGAAATGATAATTTCACAGAAAAAAATTAATAAAATGGAACTGTTTCTCAAGGATATCTTGTTTACTTGCTCCAAAGTTGCTCAAAGAAAACTACTGAATGTCTTTTAAAGTTGAACTACCAAACTGTATTTTGCAAACTTCTGCAAATACTCTGATTAGCTTCCCCAGAAACACTCATGCCAAAAAAGTTTAAAAGCTAGGTGTCAGTATTAACATGTTTCTGGAAAGCAATTAATGCTTTTATTCAGCAAGGATGCATAAACTGATCAAAAGTGACAGTAAAGACATTTACATTGTTACAAAAAAAATCTATTTCAAATAAATGCTGTTCTTTTGAACTTTCCATCAAAAGAACAGCATGTTTCACGGTTTCCACAAAAATATTAAGTAGCACAACTGTTGAAAACACAGATAAAAATAATAAGAGTTTCTTGAGCAGCAAATCAGCATATTAGAATGATTTCCGATCCTTCACACTGAATACTAATGTAATGATGTTGAAAATTCAGCATTGTACATCAGGAATGCATTTCATTTTAAAATGCATACAAATAAAAACACTGTTATTTTAAATAGTAATAATTTTCTCAATATTATTATTTTTACTGTATTTTTCATCAAATAAATGCAATCTTGATGAGCAAAAGAGAGTTTCAAACACACTGAAAAATTATTACAACCTCAAACTTGTGTACACCTGAGACATGATGCATGATGAATGAAAGGGACGGATAGTTTGGGATTAAGAATAATTCTGTTCACATAACAGAACGGATGAAAACTCACCAGTCCGGCCAGTTGAACTTCACACTGTCCACAGACTTTTCCCCTCAGGTTGAGCTTCCTGTTAGTGCCATGTACCTTGGCAGCTGGTTCCACTATTATCTGCTTCTGTACTGCTGCAGTTATACAAACATACACACACATTTCAGAACTCTACACATGATTTCTGTTCCATAATTTAGTGCGCTACCTCATCATCAACTGCCTACATACTGTAGGATATACGTTCTGAGAGACTCGTGTCATTTGACTGATTTGGAATGTTCTCCATTGGCTGCGACTCTTTTAACTCTTCATCAAGTGCATCATACAAATAGTACTCAACATATGAGACTCGACTGACACTCACAGTAGATTCCAAAAAACCTGGTCCATAGCATGTTATAAATGACTTAATATGGGAGCATATCTAGACTACTGGAAACACAGAATCCTTTGTCACGTGTTCATTATGTGCCATATAAATCTGGGGAACACAAGACCCTGCATGAATGTTCTTATAAAACAAAACTTTGGTAAAATTGCCAGTATTTTAATTAGATGGAGCCATTTTTATCAAAACTTTGCAGTACTAAATAAAGAACATTTATAACTGACATTTCACTTGTACTTTTTTCATCTTGCAAAAGATCATTATTGTTATCTTTATTTCTTTCTTGTTCTCAGAGATTGTATTTTAAATTAAGTTATTTTTCTTACCACATTAGCAAATAGTGTTTTTTCTTGGACATATCTCACTAAAGTTTGTCTAATTTCTGTTTAAAACAAGAGCAATTTGCCAATGAGGTAAAAAATAATAACAATAATTCAATAGATGTTCTCTGAAAACAAATCTTATCTTACTCAGTGTGTTGCTTCTCAAGTACATTATCTTGTTATAATGGAAAATGAGTAAAAAATAATGATAAAGAAAATTACTTTTTCTTTGACAGATACAGTACGTCATGCTTTAACAATTATGCTGTCTAACAAGTTTTATGTCAGGAAATAGTTAGTTAGGATACTACAGTTCGGAACAGAGTTAAAGACAATTTTGACTTGCACCAATCTGAAATTCTAACAGAAAAAGAGGGGGTTATAATGCTAAGACTATACTAGTGCTGAATTTGTGGAAAAAGGAGTTCAAAACAAGCCAGGCAAAACTCATCTCAGATTCCAGTCCACCCACCTGGCACAGGCTCGTCCTTCAGCACTCTAATCTTCATCTTGCCCGGAGAGAGCTGCCCGAAACAACATATTTCAAACACCATATTATCACCAAAACCACCGGTGAACCGTTCATGCAGTTAATTCTAGAAAGTGCATCCAAGTTTTTGGACCATCCCTGGCATGAATGAAGGAGAAGTCGGCCTGATTGAGACTGGATATTTTAAACAGATAGACAGGCTGAATTTATTTGTGTATCAGCATGAAATGATGATGTCTGGTGAGGAAACTCTTACTCTGTGAGGTGCGTTATCCTTGTTCGTCTTGATGCTCTGAATCCCGGGCTGTGCTGATCGCCAGTGAGAAGCTCCCATCTTCCTGCGTGGAAATATCAAAGAAAGTTGCTCAGTTCAGCACAGAACTACAGATAGTTTTAATAGCCAATGGTGTGAATCATTTGGAGGATGTACTATTACTTTTTGAAAAACCCCTAACCCTAAATATTAAAATCTAACTCATGGTTAACTTTTAATTAAGCACATATCAAATAGTGGAAAACAATCACAAACAGTACATGAAAGCTTTTGCCCTACATAATTCACACAGATACACAGACTGAGGTCGACTTCATTTGTTTTCTGATTTGTTGTTTTGGTTGCCACATCAAATCAACAGTCTAAATAATTCACGGCGTGATTGCGGGGGAGGCCGTTTGTTTTGAGTGGGCTGTCATGTTGGCGTAGAGCCGCAAGCCTGAGTGTGTTCAAACTTCAAAGGATGGAAATGTATGTTATGTGTGTCTGCCTGAACGATATAATTTCACAAGAAGTAAAGGGGTAACCGTGCTCTTGAAATGTCTCTTTCTCTTATGTCGGCCGTAAAACTGTTTGGATGGCCGCCTGAAAAATTCTGAAAAAATAAATCAGGAATGAGACTGTTTTCATACCAAAATCCCAGAGGAATGTGTAGTTGGTGACAGGTCATGTGACTTTACTGCTGAAATGCTTGAGCTCAATGTGTTTTCATGCTCAGAGGAAGCAGGGTAGGCACACGTATTTGAGTTTTTACTAATTACTAATTTACTAATTTGTCAAAGCAACTTACCGAGTATTAATTAGAGACAGCCCCCTTGGAACCATCTTAAGGTTAAGTATCTTGCTGTGGGGCTCAATGGTGAAAGTTATTTAAATGCTAAGTTACATCAAGCCAAAATTATAAAGTGGCCCCAAAAGTATCTAGACATTTAAACCACTTAAAAAGAAAAATGATTCTAGAATTAGAGTGCTATAGCAAAATTATTTATTATTTATTATTAAGAGTTTTTAAGGATTTTAAAGTCTTTATTCTTATAAAAGCTGCATTTATTTGATTAAACATACACTAAACACCAATATTGCAAAATGTTATTAAAGGGGTCATATGACATTGCTAAAAAGAATATTATTTTGTGTATTTGATGTAATGCAATGTGTTTATGCGGTTTAAGGTTAAAAAAACACATTATTTTCCACATACTGTACATTATTGTTGCTCCTCTATGCCCTGCCTTTCTGAAACGCGCCGATTTTTTCAAAGCTCATCGTTCTGAGAAGCGAGGCATGCTCTGATTGGCCAGCTATCCAGTGCGTTATGATTGGCCGAATACCTCAAGCGTGTGACGGAAATGTTACGCCCCTTACCATGTTGTGATGCCATGTCCTGGCGCGACGACACAAAAACAATAAAACCCATTACAAATGAGGCATTTGTTGCATCCAGTGGGGACATAATTACTGATTATAATGACTTATACTGTCTTTTTACGCGTCGCGTTGTATCGCACCGCGTTGCATCCCGCCGCGTAAACATTCCCATGTCTGCATTTGTGATCGGAGAAACAACAAACAAGCGCTACTCTACAAAGCTCAAAAATTGCGTTTGAATAGTCAGTGGCAAATTCTTTAAATATGAAAACATACTTACAGGCTGTGATTCAGAAGCATCAGACTCTCCTTGCAAAGTTGGAATTGCCCCACTTTATAGAAAGTCTTTGAGCACAGCTGACAGGCTACTTCCAGGTTCAGGAAATAGTCCTCCGTAAAATGTGCAGCACACACTTGAATATTTGGGTTGAACTGTTCTGAAACAGTGTTGTAAATACAACTTAACCACTGATTTCTAGTTGTGTCCTCTTTTGGAAGCCCAAACTAAGTAGTTTCACTTTCACAACGAAACACAGCATCTCCAGGGCATGTCGAGTCTTAACTTTTATAAAGAATATCTCTTTGGTTTTGAGACTTTAGTCTTTGCAACTTCAAGGATCTTATCTATGCACAAACAGCTTGTAACACTCCAAAGAGAAAGGAAAACTTGAAATCGCATCATATGACCCCTTTAAAAAATGTTCTCATTGAATATATATTAAAATGTAGTTTATTCCTGTGATGTAAAAATGAATTTTCAGCATCATTACTCCAGTCTTCAGTGTCACATGATCCTTCAGAAATCATTCTAATATGCTGATTTGCTGCTCAAGAAACTTTTATTATTATTACCAACATTGAAAACAGTTGTGCTGTTTAATATTTTTGTGGAAACCATGACACATTTTTTTCAGGATTTCAATTAATAGAAAGATCAAAAGAACAGCACTTATTTGAAATTATTTTTTGGTAACAATAATAGGTTTACTGTCACTTTTGAATAATTTATTGCATTCTTACCGAATATAATTATTTGCTTTTAAAAAAATCAATCCAAATATATAAACATTTTCTTTAAAAAAAAAATCAAACCAAATATATAAATATATACATATATTTAACAGAATGTTATCTTCTGCCAGGCAAAAATAATAAATGTAATCACTCAGAAAAGTAATATTTTAATACTTAGGGTTAGGGAATTTGTTTAAATATCTAACTATAAGTATAAGCAATAGGAAAAGTCATGAATAGATCAGACTAAAAATACACAGCTCGGCTTATAAAAAAAATATCCATCTCATATTATAAAAGAGTGAAAGTCAGAGACTTTGGAAGGGGCCAGCAGGGAGAGAGGACACTTCCTCTGCATGCTGTCCACTCTCATTAAGGACTGTTTATGTGCTGGCCTTTATCAGTCTGATGGAGACGGGCGTTTGGGATGGGGATTAACCACGCTCAAGCCTGCCTGTCAGCATTATGGGGAAACGCACAGGCAATGTGGCAGTTGTGCTAACAACTGGCGGATTACCATTGCGCACACACTGAGTGCCAACCAACAAGACAAACACTTATCTCCTGTCAGGGTCACAGACATCAGACTCTTCTGCTATTCGAGTTCATCGTGTGGCAGCAGTGAGACAGGTGAGAGGTCACACTACTACACATTTAACCTGGTGTTAAATCAGATTTCAGAGTGATACAAAAACGACCTCTGGAAGTGCAAGTCTTCTCAAAATGAACTTGGAAAAGTTATAATTTAATAGGTTAACCATTTAAACATAATTTAATATAACAACAATTTAATAAGCATAAAAATACACAAAATACTGGCTAAAATAGTAACATTTTAATCATCTTGAACTCTTTATGGATATTTTTACAATTTAAAATAACTGTTTTCTATGTAAGCTTGTTTCGGCCGCGAGATAACTGCGACTTTTTAGCTCACAATGCTGTAACCTTTTTTTTTTTTTTCATCATAAATTTTTTTCCCCAGAATTCCAAGATATAAACTCAGAACTGCAATTTAGAAATGCAGAATTGCAAGTTATAAACTCACAATTCTGAGAAAAAAAACATCGTAACTGTGAGATAAAAAGTCGCAATCATCTTTTTTCACGTCACAGAAGTCAGTTAATTCTCAGCACATAGAGACTCTTTCACCTAGATATCACACTATAGAGACTGTGTCTGTTCCCCAAACTAGAAAATACAGAAAACATCCAAACCAAAGTAAGAGTAACAATTTAATTGATGTTCAACAAATAAAAACAGATTAAATACAGATAAACAAATGATAAAGCTTGGCTTATTGAATATTAGATCCCTTTCTACAAAAGCACTTTTTTGTAAATGATATGATCACTGACCATAAACTAGATATGCTTTGTTTGACAGAAACCTGGCTAAAACCAGATGATTACATTACTTTAAACAAGTCTACCTCCCAAGATTACTGTTACAAACAAGAGCCGCGTCCAAAAGGCAAAGGGGGAGGTGTTGCTACAATTTATAGCAAAATATTCAGTATTTCTCAGAGGTCGGGTTTCAAGTATAATTCGTTTGAAGTAATGGTGCTTCATTTAATGTTATCCAAAGAAACAAGTGTTAATGATAAATCCCCTATGATGTTTGTACTGGCTACTGAATACAGGCCACCAAGGCACCAAACAGACTTTATTAAAGAATTTGCTGATTTTCTATCTGAGTTAGTGCTGGCTGCAGATAAAGTCCTAATTGTTGGTGATTTTAATATCCATGTTGATAATGAAAAAGATTCATTGGGATCAGCATTTATAGACATTCTAAACTCTACTGGTGTTAAACAACACATGTCAGGACCTACTCATTGTCGAAATCATACTCTAGATTTAATACTGTCGCATGGAATTGATGTCAGTGGTGTTTAAATTTTGCAGCAGAGCGATTATATCTCAGATTATTATCTAGTTTTGTGTATATTCCATATAGCTAAAGCTGTAAAGCCAACTCCTTGTTACAAATATGGTAGAACCATCACCTCGACCACAAAAGACTGCTTTATAAATAATCTTCCTGACTTATCTCAGTTACTCAGCATATCCAATAGCTCAGAACAACTTGATGATGTAACAGAAACTATGGACTCTCTCTTTTCTAGCACTTTAGATACGGTTGCTCCTTTACGCTTAAGGAAGATTAAGGAAAAGAGTCTAACACCGTGGTATAATGAGCACACTCGAGCCCTAAAGAGAGCAGCCTGGAAAATGGAGCGCAGCTGGAGAAAAACAAAATTTGAGGTATTTCGTATTGCTTGGCGGGGAAAATACTCTCTCCTACATGAAAGCCTTAAAAACTGCTAGATCTGCTTACTTTACGTCTCTTTTAGAAGAAAACAAACACAACACGAAGTATTTATTCAATACAGTGGCTAAATTAACAAAAAAATATAACATCAGCAGGTGCAGACATTACCCAGCAGCACAGTAGTAATGACTTTATGAACTACTTTACTTCCAAGATCGAAACTATTAGAGATAAAATTGTAATCATGCAGCTGTCAGCCTCAGTATTGCATTAGATAGTATGCTATAGATTCCCTGAGGGACAATTCCACTCATTCTCTTCTATTGGAAATGAAGAATTGTATAAACTTGTTAAATCATCTAAACCAACAACCTGTATGTTAGACCCTGTTCCATCTAAGCTCCTAGAAGAGGTGCTTCCAGAAGTAATAGATCCTCTTATGAATATTATTAACTCATCATCGTCATTAGGATATGTCCCAAAAATCTTCAAACTGGCTGTTATTAAGCCTCTCATTAAAAAAACACAACTTGACCCCAAAGAATTAATTAATTACAGACCGATCTCGAATCTCCCTTTTCTGTCAAAGATATTAGAAAAGGTAGTATCATCACAACTATGTTCCTTCTTAGAGAAAAATGCTATATGTGAGGATTTCCAGTCAGGTTTTAGACCATATCATAGTACTGAGACTGCTCTCATTAGAGTTACAAACGACCTGCTCTTATCATCTGATCGTGGTTGTATCTCTCTGTTAGTGCTACTGGATCTTAGCGCCGCGTTTGACACTGTCGACCACAACATTCTTTTAAATAGACTTGAAAATTATGTTGCATTAGAGGAAGTGCACTGGCATATTTTGCACAGCCACCCGGATCCAGTCCGTATCCAGATCAGATGGTGGATCAGCGCCTAGAGATGACCTCTACAGCCCTGAACATCAGCGGAGACCAGGACACCTAGATGAGCCCCAGAGACTGATCCCCAGTGAAGACCCTGTCTTCTAGACGGCCATCGGGACAAGACCACAGGAACCAGATGAGTCCTTTGCACAATCTGACTCTGCTGCAGCCTAGATTTAAACTGCTGGTTTTGTCTGGCCAGAGGAGAATGACACTATTTCGACAGACTATTTCCCCGTCTAAATACTGTAAAGCTGATGTAAAGCCACCCAGCTTTATATCAAGCTGATGTAAAGCTGCTTTGACACAATTTGCATTGTTAAAAGCGCTATACAAATAATAGTGACTTGACTTTTTTTATTTTGTGGCGGAAACAGAAAAATTTCAAGATGTAAACAGAATTCTGAGAAAAAAGTCAGAATTGCAAGATGTAAACTCAATTCTAAGTTTATCTCGCAAGTCTGACTTTTTTCTTAGAATTGCAAGTTTATATCTCACAATTCTGAGTTTATGTTACACAGAAAAAAAAATCTAAGAGAAAAAGTCTGAACTGTGAGATAAAAGTTGCAATTACCTTTTTAATTTTTAATACTGTGGCAGAAATGGGCTTTCATAGATTTTAAAATGCAATTTATTCCTGTAATACAAAGCTGAATTTTCAGCATCATTATGATGATCTTTCAGAAATCATTCTAATATACTGATTTGCTGATTATCAAAATTGAAAACGGTGGTTCTGCTTATTTTTGTAAAAACTGTGATTCATTCTTTTCAGGACTCCTTGATAAATACTGATAAATAAGTTCAAAAGAACAGCATTTAATCAAAATCTTTTCTAACTTTATAAAAGTCTTTACTACCACTTTTGACCACTTTAATGTGTCCTTACTGAATAAAAATATTAATTTATTTAAAAAAAAAAAAAAATCCCCAAAATCTTTGGACTGTAGTGTATACTGATGTCCAGCTCTGAAGGGACAAGCAACCACAAAGTATGCAGAGTTTGTTTGCAAAGAGTAAGTTTGTTTGAGCGGTCCACTTTGTGAGTACAGTTTATTCGCCTACCGAGCATAAGGCCAGAGCCATCAGCTCTCATCTGCTCTTATGAATTCACCTGTGGCCCTATAGTCCTCTGCCTTCGCTACAATAAACAGCGAGCAGGTTGAGCATGGAGGAAGATAACATCAACCATTCCCAGCACGGCACCCGCAACAGAAGTTCTGCTTTGATTAATGGCCGCCGATAAGAGCTAATCTAAAACAGTTTTATTTAAAAACGTCCGTATGGAGGCAATCGTAATTTAGATATGGTACTGCTTACATCCCTTAATATGACAGTTCCGGTACACGGCCCAGATCTCGCAGACATCTTGTCTAGAGCTGCATTCTCCCTGAATTCATTCATCTGATTATCGCAAAGTGCTGCCTTATGTTATTGATACAGCTGCAATTGGTGCCGTCCATCCCCATGAAGAAATCACAGGAATAGCTTCATGCTATTGTCTCAGATTGGCTTTCCGCCTCACTGATATATCCTCTTTCCATGTTAAATTACGGATAAATTCATTCTTCATGCTATCTCAACATAATTCACGCTGACCGATTGCATGTATATGTTTGCATTTGTGCGGAAGTATATATGGGAATATGATGTATTCACTGCATCTACCCCATTACCGTATTGTTTCCCTCCCCTGTTGAGTTATGAGCTTATATGTAAGCCTAAAACGGCCGCCACTATAAATTCATGAGGTGGACCTACACAGGTCACATTTTAGTTTTATTAATGAAGAGCTGAAGGAAAGGGGCCGGGCCGAGAAGAAAAAGAGAGAGAGAGACATCAAATTAAAAACTACTGATGTTATTTTTTCCTATTCTTTTATTTTGACAGAAAACTAATTTCCTGCCTTCCTCGTTTTGGCATAGGGTCCCACTTAATCTTAATTTGTTTAGGAGAAATGGGAAGACAAGCATGGCGGTGCACTGAGAGCAGAGCTGCTGGAGCTGAGATGACTCAATTTCCTTCCACTCGATGGCTATGCTGATTCCATCACACCAGATCACTCTGAAGTCAAACCATCACCCGAGATTACGTGAAGGAGCAGCATACTCCATGTGACGATCAGATTTTAAAGCTAATGGCACCACTTTCACTCCATTTCCATTTCTTCTCTACCTTGGCTACATATACTCGCATGCCTTTTCCTCTCACGTTATCTGAAGTGTCAAAGGGTACATTCACACCGCAAGTCGGCTGTTGATCACACAAAGTTTTAAATGTAACCATATCAGATACTGGCCTTAAAAGAATTATTCACCAAAAATGACAGTTTGCTGCAAATTGACTCACCTTCAGGCTATCCAAGATGTAAGTTTGTTTCTTCATTACATTACTTGCTCACCATAGATCTTCTGCAGTGAATGGGTGCCGTCAGAATGAGAGTCCAAACATCTGATAAAAACACCACAAGTAATCCACACGACTCCAGTCCATCATTTAATATCTTGTGAAGTGAAAAGCTGCAAGCATGTAAGAAACAAATCCATCATTAAGGCATTTTAAATTTAAACCACTGCTTCTGGTCAAAATACGATTTTATAATCCATAATAATGCTTCCTCCAGTGAGAAAGTCCATCCCCTGTTGTCCTCTCACATAAAAATCCACTGACATATTTGTTTAGAAACTGCTCTGGACCTTTTCGTTAATGAACAGTGCTTGATCTGCATATATTTCTCTCCTGATTCAGATGAGATGACTTTTTTTACTGGAAAAAGCAATATCACGGATAGAGGACTCATATTTTAGTTGGAAGTAATGGTTTGAAGGCAAAAACGTCTTAATGGTGAATTTGTTTCTTACAAACATGCAGCTTTTCACTTCACAAGATGTTAATAGATGGACTGGAGTGGTGTGGATTTCTTGTGGATTATTGTGATGTTTTTATCAGTTGTTTGAACTCTCATTCTGACAGCACCCATTCACTGCAGAGGATCCATTGGTGAGCAAGTGATGGAATGCTAAAAATCTCCAAATCTGTTCCGATGAAGAAACAAACTCATCTACATCTTGGACGGCCCTAGGGTGAGTAAATTTTTCAGCAAATTTTCATTTTTGGGTGAAGTATTCCTTTAAACTAGACCACACATTTTCATCAGACTAAAGCAAAATTCTAAGGAACAGAATAGAACTGTATGGATGTGCAGTAGTTGGAAACTTAATGCTGTCTTTGAGAACTTTAGGTTGTCTTTGGCGACCTTTAACTATATATGTCAGCGTCTTTCTGCAAGGCACTGCACTTAAGTGACATACCCTTGTGAAAGCATGTATGCACTGCGTTTTGATTGACACTGGAATTTCTATGATGAATGTCAAGTTAGATTAATGTATATTTACAAAGTCACATAAAAATCTTACAAAGTATAAATGTGACTCAAATAGGAAATGAAAATATCAGATCCAATGTGATTTTTGCTGTTCAAGTTCATATTTAATATGTATAACTTTAAAATGACATTATATTTTTCAGTTTTATTTATTTATTTAGGGCCTTCAATGCAACATTAGTCACTTTGGAGAAAAATCTGCCAAATAAATGAAATAAATTTACAAATGTAAATGAATGGCTTCGGATGACTTCTGTGATATGGACTACTTTTATGGAGATTTTTTGTTGTTGTTTTTTGGAGTTTGACAGCCATAGCCACTGTGAACTGTCATAGTATGGGGAAAAGCTCAAGAAAAAAATAGTTGCATACAGGTTTTGGAAGGGTGAAAAAACACGGACAGAATATTAATTTTATATGACTTATTTGTTGAAGTCCCTCTGTATTTGCCTCCACACCTCACAGTCTCTCACTCTCTGTCCTTTCACTTGCTATCTCTTCCTACATTTTTCATTTTATTCATTGCCGTTTCATTGTTTACATTTACTCTTTTATCTCAACGCTCTCTGTCACAGTCATTGTTTGGTTTGTTAATTTATTCATCTACTCACTCATTCATTAATTCAACAAGCTGTCCCTCCCTTCCCTATTTTACTCACTCTCTCTCTTCTTTCTCCTGGTTCATACGCTGTCTGAGCTCCTCCAGTCTGCTCTCCATCTCCTTGGCATGTTGATCTAGTTGCACTGTTTCCATACGCAGTTCCCGGAGATTCCTGGGGAAAAAAATATATATACATATATAAATATGCTACATACTGTATTTACTTGTACAAATCAAGGTGACTCTGACTTTTTCCTGTTTTATTAGTGTCACTCTGCTTAAGACAATCATTCAACTGAATACACAAAATCATCTTATTCTGCTAAAATGAACAGACTAACATTACTCTAAACATTTGGTGCGCCGCCATTTGCAACCGTGATGTGTAACGTGCTAATAATGTGAAAAATCTGAAGCGTGAAAAGAAACTCAAGGGAACCGACTGTTCAAACCTGACATTTAACTTCATTGACTT